>CAUYQG010291660.1:0-12401 GCA_963574415.1 Tarsius wallacei
AAAAATTAGCCAGGTGTGGTAGCGCACACCTGTAGTTCCAGCTACTTGGAAGGCTGAGGTGGAAGGATCGCCAGAGCCCAGTAGGTTGAAGCTGCTGTGGCCCTGAGCAGCGTGTCACTGCACTCCAGTCTGGGTGACAGAATGAGACTCCAACTCAAAAAAAAAAAAAAAAGAAAAGAGAATGTGCCATGATACAAATACCCCACCAACAGGGCCTGGCTATCTCATTTCACTGGGTGTTCTCTTAATGGTCAACAAATGTCAAATACAGGAATGAGAAACAGTTGTTTTCAGAGCACTACATTGTGATTGTACTTCTGAGAACGTCTTTACCTTTTGGGGGGTACAGGCAGATATTCCCAGACCTGAAAACATGACTGTGTTAATTTTTCAGTGAACACAAGGCCACTGAAATGTCTTCAGACACAGCTATTATTTAAAAAAAAATTTTTTTTTGAAGTGAGACATTTCCAACTAAGCAGAGGAGGGAACGGAAACATCATGTAAGATCTGCATTCCTTTTCCCCCTGGATCCCACAGGACTCTGTACCTCTCTTGTGGTCATAACCTCCAAGTCTACCTTGGCATGCCCACCTTATCTACCTCTCCCCACTAGATATAAACTCCTCAAGACATGGGCTGTGTTCTCAAAAGAGCAAAGTACCCCAAAGTGCTCTAAGACTGTGTACAGAACCGAGCAACTCTGAGGAACTTAACACTAATCCCCATAAGATGATGAAATTGAGCTAGACTTGTGAGGAAGAAACAAAAGCTTCAAGGTAAAGGTATAGAGATGTGTGTGTCTGTGTGTTGCAAGCATGTTTGTCTCTCTGTGTGTGTGCGCGTGTGTGTGCACAGAAATGCAGACACATATATATACCTCTGCATGAAGTCATGGAGTTCTGGATTCACCTGGTCAATGATGGGCATCAGATAGTTTAATATGTGCTTGGTGTTGTCCATTGTTGGATCCATAAAGTCCCTGGAGGGAGACAATTCAATGAGCATGGTCAGACCAAAGACAGCAGGGTCGGTGGGTGAATGAGGCTCATCCCACTAAGAAAACCGACCAGGAAACGGGCCGCTGAGTGAGCCCCAGGGGGCTGGAGGAGCATCCCATCCTCCCATGCTCCTCTGCACTGGTACCTGAGGTGGTGGGTAGACAATTTCTCTACCAGGGATGTTGCCAGCTTCTCGCCAACCACCAGTAGAAACGTGACCACGATGTCATGGTAGCCCTGGTAGTAATGCAGCTGAGGGTTGCGCTCCAGGATGAGGAGGATGATGTCAATCAGTTCTTCCTGGAGCCCTTCTCTCTGCTCTTCTGGCATGCCTGGGGAAAGAGGGGAGAGGAGACACATCTGAACATGTAACACGGCCAAGCAACCAGGAGCTCAGGAAGAAGGCAGCAGTGGATCTTCAGAGAAAGTGAAATAGAGGAAATGTGTTCCTGGTTACTATGGATATTCTTTTAAGAAAAGACCTTCTTTCCTTTCAGGACACTGCAGGGAAACCCAGTCTATTCCTTTTTTCCTTAAAAGGAGAATGGATAGCATTGTAACATAGCTCACAATGTTCTAGAATGCTATGAATATTTCACTCTTGTAGTAGAGTAGGAAGGATCCCATTTCTCCGGACACTCACTTGTCTCAGGGTGGAGGTGTCCTGAAAGGTGCTTCATTCATCTTCTGTGATCACTACTTGGGATGTGTTCTCTGAAAACCTGTGAGATTCCTCTAGCTAATATTTGCAAAGTAGAAACTTAAGTGAATCCTAGACTAGAATTTAATCCTCTTGTGGAGATGGTTTTTTAAAAAATCTTAATTGACAATGGTATTTTTTTTATACTTAACCCTGGATGTGGTGGGAAATTATGCTGTTTAGTAATAGTAATGTATGTGACCAATGTAAAAAGGTATATAAAACAGTCTTATTAAAAATCTAGATTTTTTTCCTTTATGAAAATCTATTTTCAATATATATTTTAGGCCAAAGCCAGTATAAAAAAAAGAAGAAAAAAAACTCTTTAAGAAATAAACGTCCAGCATACCTCATCAACAAGGGTACCTGCATAATCAACGTTTGCATACCTAACCCTGAATTGTACCCCACACCTTTATTTTTTTGAGTTGGAGCCTCACTCCTTTGCCCAGGCTGGAGTGCAGTGGCACGCATGCTCATGGTCACACCAGCGTCAACCTGCTGGGTTCCAGTGGTCCATCTGCCTCAGTCTTCCGGGTAGCCGGAACTACAGATGCATGCTACCATGCCCGGCTATTTTGTATTTTATTGTAGAGACAAGGTCTTGCCAAGTTGCCTGGGCTGGACCAACCACACCTTTATAATAAAAAAATAATAATAATAAATAAAATAATATGAAAAAAAAAATAAACGTCTTTTAGAATAAAAAAAAAAAGAAGAAACCTGTTCCAAGCAGATCCGCTGTAGATACCACCTGGCATGTAGGAAAGGGGGGACCTGGTGACACTGCCTTAAGGAGTCATCAGTGCATACTGCTGGTGATGGGAGCACACACTGACGCGCAGCACAACAAGAGCTCAGCATCATTGGTTCTGCAGAATTCCTGCCAGTAATGCAGAGGCTGAATCTTGTAATGAGGAAATACCAGATAAATGCAAAGTAAGGAACACTTAACAAAATACCCAGCCTGTCCTAAAATACAAAGGAATCATTCCAGATCAAAGGAGGCTAAGACATGGGATGCCTGAACGAAACAGGCAGGCATCTGTGTTTCCTTTTCCTGTATGGGACAAATCTCGGAGAAATGGTGAAATCTGAATCAAATCTGTAGATTAATTAACAGTAGTTTTCAATGTTGTTACTTATTATGGTAAGTGCACTGTGATTATATAAAAGCCTCATTTTTAGAAAATACAACTTGAAATATTTAGGGGTGAGGAGTATCAGGTTTGCAATTTATTCTTAAATGGTTCAGAAAAAATATGTTTGTATTTAAGGCAAAGGAGAGAGAGAAAGCAGTTAATGAAGGAATGGTAGTAAAACATTAACACGTAAGGGAATCTGGGTAAAAGGCGTCTAGGGAATTCTCTGTCCTATTTTTGCAACTTTTCAGTAAGTATCAAATTATATTTTACAAGTTCTCCTCTAAATCAGACCACACATTATGGGAAAGACTGATCCCTTGCTCCAAGGAGGCAGCTGGAAAAGGGGGCCTGGCTCGAGAGTACCTGCAGAGAGGTTCCTGCCCGGCCTACACGGCTTGGCTCAGCTGGGTCTCAGTGTGAGGACGACCCGCTGCGGCCCATGAACTGCCAAGAGGAGTGGCACATGGCACAGCTCTCCCACACCACTAGCTTTTAGTTAATAACATGCTGTGAGAGAAAACAGATAATGCAAGGGCCCATACTAAACTGGACAGGGCTGAAGATAGGAGCAAAGCTCACCTCTTGCCCACAGATACCCCATCCCTTCTAAAAATGGCAGACCCGGGCTGGGCAGGGTGGCTCATGCCTGTAATTCCAGCATTTGGGGAGGCCAAGGTGGGAGGATTGTTGGGGTTTATGAGTTCAAGACCAGTCCAGGCAACATAGTGAGAGCATGTCTCTACAAAAAATTTTTTTTACAGTTAGCCAGGTGTAGTAGCACATGCCTGTAGTCCCAGTTACTTAGGAGGCTGAGGCAGAAGGACTGCCTGAGCCCAGGAGGTTGAGGCTGTGGTGAGCTGTGATCATGCCACCATACTCCAGCGTGGACAATAGAGTGAGATCCCAACACACACACACACACACACACAGCATACCCTAAAAGATAAAATAAATAAGAAAATGAAGTAAACCAAACACTACCAATAGGTAAAGAAATGAAAGCAGTGAGAGTAAAAACTAAACCCAGTTTGACTTTTCAGTGTAAGAGTGGTCAGTCAAGCCCAGAAGAACACGAATGGAAAAAGAATCTGAAGCCACACGGAAAGTACAGCCTTCAGAAAGAATATCACAGATTCCATATACATGGAAGAGGGGAAGAAAGGGTTCTGAGGGAAAATGGGTTACCTAGGAAAAAATGGAAGGCATCTGTCCTGAGTGAGCTTATCACACCAGCAGGACAGGAAATGGGGACTGTACGAGGAGCACAGGTTTTTGTCAGAACCAAGCTGACAGGCCGCTGGCTACATGGGACTAACAAGAGCCCCTGCAGGGAGCAGGGCACAGGCAGAAGAAAGGGTCTTTAAGAGACCTTGAAGAGATAAAAGCCAAGCCAAAGCAGTGTCAAGAGTGATGCCCTAGGATAGGAGGCTCGCAGCCCCTCGAGCAATTCCCTTCTTCATGGACTTGCCAGAGGAAGAAAAACATGTCATACATGTGAGGTCTTTGCCTGGTTTCTTCCAAGCGAAAATGCAGACAACAGTTCTTCTTTTTCTTCCTGGGAATGAGGAGGCAGTTTTAGGGATACACACTTAAAACACGTGGCGACTGGCCTCCTTTCCAGGCTGAGGATCCCTACAAGAATATGTGCGAGGTACCACTATTTTTAAACCTAATTAAATTAAGATATTAATAGTTCTTGTTAGGGCCCAATTCAAACCAATCTGCTCCCTACAGCCAGACTGATGGCTCTAACAATCCTTAAACTCCGTTCTGTAGCTTGAAGGAAAACAAAAACCCAGAAAACCCTTCTCTCATTCACCACCTCTGGGCCAGGAGGAATCATTTGTGGTTCAGGCTTTGCAGTGGGGTCTGGGAGTGACCAGTCCACAAAAGAATGACTCAGCAAACTGAGTACTCTGGTCCCCGAGGAGGAGGGTCCTGCGTGCCAGGTCATACTGTGTGTTAAGACTCCTGGGACTGGCAAGCACCCACACAAAGGGCACCCGGGACAGACACCCCATTTCATGTGTGGCGACGAAGAGCGCTGCTCACCAGGAGGAAAGCGCCGCAGAGACCGCCGGACATCCAGCAGCACCTGTTGGTAGTCCTTGCTCACCTGCCGGAGGTTCTGCCCTGTCGGGGAAAAGAAACATGTGATCCAGGCATGTCTGAGATGCCAGATCAGAAGCAAAACACTCTGGGATGACATCAGAGGCCTGAGGACCCAAATCAGCTTCTTGCAAAGGACACAACTCAAGACACAGCATGTGGAGGGGACTCTTTAGTCTAGTTCCAGCCACGTGACATTTCACACTCATCATGACCCCAAGGGAGGGAACACAGCTTGCCCAGGAGACACCACAGCAAGTGAGGAGAGCAGCAGGGCTGGTTCGAGCCTAGTATGGGCTCTGCGCATGACCAGAAGCTGCTCTGAATTGCAATGCACACAGGTGTATAGTAAGGACAGTCCCTTGCACACATTCCTCTCAAGTTACCACAAGGACCACATACAATCAAGACCGTGGAAACCACAGATCACAGAAAACACCCTTACATCTGTAAAGTTGTGGGAGCACTACACTGTTCAGAAAGGAGTAATTAAGAAAGACTCATATATGTGGCCGGGTGCAGTGGCTCACCCCTGTAATCCTAGCACTCTGAGAGGATGGGGTGGGAGGATCGCTTGAGACCAGGAGTTTGAGATGAGCCTGGACAACACAGCAAGAGCCCATCTCTAAAAATAATAAAATAAAAACAAAGACTCTTATAAAGAAAAACCTAGCATCTCTTGGCAAAAAAATTCTAAAACAAAGACCCTGCAACTAGGAAGCAGTCCTTGTGTTCAGCTAAGTCCCAGAGTGTGAAAGAGAGGCAGCAGTTCAAGCTGTTATGTATATAACAAGTGACACTTCCCGCAGCCCCAGTCAGGTGCTCTGCAGTAAGTGTACATTTCCCTCACAACTCAATCAAAAGCTGTCGGAGAAGCCTGGGCAATATTCATCACACAATGTCATCTTACGTAGAGACGTGGGAAGTCTGGAATCTGAGAGAGAAACATCACCACAGGGCTGAGAGTGTGAGCACGGCAATGCCTTTGCCTTCCAACCAAAAGCTGACTGCTCTGAGGACGCCAGCCCCAAGGATGACAGCACATGGCAACTCAATGGCTCCGGCAGCACCATGACATTGTGTGCCTCCTAGTGGTCCAGGCCCTGTGTTATTATCCCCAGAAACTGGCACACAATCGAGCACGACTAATATCTGCTTTGTGTGAAGGAAACCTCACACAAGGTACTTTGCCATGACAGCAGGAGAGCAATCAGGTGAATGAGCTGAGTGATGACCAACAGACAACTCATTGCTCTGCAGTACTGTGTTTTTTTTGAGTTGGAGTCTCACCCCATCGCCCAGGCTGGAGTGCAGTGGCACACTCACGGACACCCCAACGTTGACCTGCTGGGCTCGGGCGATCCCTCTGCCTCAGTCTTTCAAGTAGCCGGAACTACAGGCATGTCCTACCGTCCCAAGTTATGCAGTACTTTCTTGAACTGAGTTCCAAGGAACTCCTTTTACCACACAAGCCTTGCAAACTAGTCAGGCAACAGTTTTTCACAGAATTATAGAATTTTAGAACGCCAAAGGATCTTAGTATTTTCCAATAAAAAGGGTAGTTTTATTTTTATTTTTAAAAGTTAATGTTATTTTTATAGACAGGGTCACACTTTGTTGCCCAGGCTGGCTAGATACTCCTGGGATCAAGCGATCCTCCCACCTAAGCCTCCAGAGTAGCTAGGACAAGTGTACATTACCATGCTTTTTTTTTTTTTTAAGGGTCATAAAGGTATCATCTCTCCCTATAGTCCAGGGTTTCTCAAAATGTGGTTCACCTGCATCAGAATCAGCTGGGGTACTTGTTAAAATACAGATTCCTATAATCCCAGCATTTTGAGAGGCTGAGGAAGGAGGACCACTTAAGGCCAGAAATTCAATTCCAGCCTAGGCAACATAGCAAGACCCTGTCTCTACAAAAATTTTTTTAAAAATTAAAAATTAAAATCCCTACAACTCACCTCCAACCAAGTAAACCTAGACTAGAATATGATTTTTTTTCCAGAAGAGACAAGGTCTTGCTCTGTTGCCCAGGCTGGACTGCAGTGGCACACTCATGGCCACTCCAGTATCAACCTGCTGGGCTCCGGTGATCCTTCCGCTTCAGCCTTCCAAGTAGCCAGAACTACCGGCATGAGTAACCATGCTCGGCTAATTTTTTAATTTATTGTAGAGACGAGGCCTCACCAACTTGCCTGGGCTGGTCTCGGCCTCCCAAAGTGCTGGGATGACAGGCTGAGCCACCAAGCCCGGACTTTAATTGTTTATATAGAGACAAGTTCTTGCTATGTTGCCCAGGCTGGTCTAGAAATCCTGGCCTTAAGCAGTCCTCCCGCATCAGCTTCCCAAAGCACTGGGATTACAGGCAGGAGCAATCCTGCCCAGTCACAGAACACACATTATTTTAACAGACTTCCCTGACTCACTAATATTTTAGTCCCTAGTAAAAGCTTATTCTGGCTGGGTGCGGTGGCTCAAGCCTGTAATCCCAGCACTTAGGGAGGCCGAGGCAAGAGGATTGCCTGAGCTCAGGGGTTTAAGACCAGCCTGGGCAATTGGTGAGATCTCAACTCTACAAGAAATAAAAAAATAAGCCGGAAGTGGTAACGCACGCCTGTAGTTCCAGCTATTTGGAAGGCTGAAGTGGAAGGATTGCCTGAGCCCAGCAGGTCGAGGGTGTGATGGCTGTGAGTGTGCCACTGCAATCCTGCCTGGGTGACAGAGTAAGATTCCAACTCAAAAAAAACCAAATGCAAACAAACAAAAAAAACTCATTCCATTTTTGAGTAAAATTCTACTTAGAAGCTTGCCTTATTTTCAGAGTGGGCCCAGGCATTTTCTGAAACACTTTAGACCCGCTCATTTAATCTAAGTTCAAATAAACGTAGAAATAAAAGCTCCTGGGAGTACCTCCTCCCTGTCCCCCAGCCGGCTCCATCGCAGACCCTCTGCCCTTACCTGACGTTGGCGGGGGGTCACTGGTGTTGATGTTGAGAAGCTTGGGCCACACCTTCCTCCTGATCTCATCTGTCAGGAGTCCTCCCTCACTGATGGCCATGCGCCGCAGGGCAGCCACGTCGGTGGGGTCACTGTTCAGAGCCTGGTGGATCTCTGCCACTTTCTTTTTCCTCTTGGCGTTGAAGTCTGCCAGCGAGGGTGGAGAAGCATCAGGCACACATTCAGCAGGTCTATGTTTTCTGCTTAGAGCTCAATCTCCTGTTTTGTTTGAGGTACAGGTATCTTTTCTTACCCAGCCCTAAGTTTGCCTGCTGGCATAAAGTCTCAGTCTTTTGCAATAGTAATTTCAGCCCCAGCCCACTTAACCTCATGGGGCATAGGGTGGAGAGTTCATTATAAAATAGTTTTTTTAATAGACAAGGTCTCATCACTGTCACCATCATAGCTCACTGCAGCCTTGAACTCCTGGCCTCAAGCAGTCCTCCTGCCTCGGTCTCCCAAAGTGCTGGGATTAACAGCATAAGCTAGTATGCCCAGCCAAAATAGATTTTTTTGAGTCAAGGTCTCACTCTGTTGCCCAGGCTGAAGTGCAGTTGTATGATCATGGCTCACTACAGCCTTGACTTCCTAGGCTCAAGCTATCTTCCCTCCTCAGCCTCCCAAGTAGCTGGGATTACATGCATGTACCACCGTACTTGGCTAATTTTGGGGGTTTTTTTTGTAGAGATAAGATCTCACTATGTTGCCCAGGTTGGTGTCAAACTCCTGGGCTGAAGCAATTCTCCTACCCCAGCCTCCCAAGAAGCTAGGACTATAGGCACATACCACCATGCCTGGACCAGAAATAATTGTTTTTTAAAAAAGAAATATGTAGTGAAAAAAGGGATGTGTTAAAATCAGGCAGATCTTGATTTACATCCTGGCTCTGCCACTTATCTGATCTATAATCTTGGGTAGATTACTTCAGCTCTGGGCCTCTGGACTGACACCCTTTTATCAGGATAGTTAACACAGTACACTTACTAAATATTAGTTCCCCTCCTTACTCCAAAACAGATTTTAAAATCAACCTACAGGTTGGGAGCAGTGGCTCATGCCTGTAATCCTAGCACTTTGGGAGGCCAAGGCGGGATGACTGCTTAAGCCCAGGGTTTGAAACCAGCCTGGGCAACATAGCAAGACCATGTCTTACAAAAAATTAGATGGGTGCAGTGGTGTGCACCTGTAGTCACAGCTACTCGGGAGGTTGAGGTGGAAGGAGTACTTGAACCCAGGAGGCTGAAGCTGCAGTGAGCCAAGAGTGTACCACTGTACTCCAGACTGGGTGACAGAGTAAGACCTCCAACTCATAAAAATAAAATAAAATCAACCTACAGATATTTAATTAGTCTGCATAATTTAGTTTGAAAAAATGTGCAGAGCACTAAGGAAGTACAATGTATAAGTTACAAATAAAGAATGACAATTAAAATAAATGCTCAGGCTGGGCTTGGTGGCTCAAGCCTGTAATCCCAGCATTTTGGGAGGCTGAGGCAAGTGGACTGCCTGAGCCTGTGGGTTTAAGACCAGTCCGGGCAACTTGGCGAGACCTCATCTCTACAATAAATTAGCTGGGAATGGTAGCACATGCCTGAAGTTCCAGCTACTTGGAAGGCTGAAGCAGAAGAATCGCTGAAGCCCAGCAGGTCAACGCTGGGGTAGCCATGAGTGTGCCACTGCACTCCTGCCTGGGAGACAAAGTGAAACTACAACTCAAAAAAAAAAAAAAAAAAAAAAAAAATAAAATGCCCAGTGAATTCAGGTACATCTAATAGTTAATGTCAACGTTTTCCTAAAAGAATGCTCATTCTTAATACCCAAACTTCAGAGTGCATATATATCTTACTATAACAATTTTTCCTGTCGTATACATAGGAAAAATGTATACATCTATCACCAAAACTCAATACTACACTGAAAACAAAACAACATGGCAAGGTCTCTGGTTACATGCCACTACAACTGGTAAAACATCAGAATCATGTAGATATTTTCAGAAGCGGAGCGTCAAAGGGTACCAGACTTTCTAGTGCAGCCGGTAGTAAGACAGGCCGTGATATGCACACAGAGGAACTGTTTCTTAACCACCATTTTAATTATTGGTGATCAGGAAGTAATGTTTTGAGCATCTTACGTTCTTATGTGATAGTTTGTTATTCAAAGGCATCTCACTGTGTTTATGTCACTTTTTAGGGCTGGACCCAGTGCAGAGGTGTTTACAACTACTTGATCACAATCAGTTACAGATCTCTTTGCTCCTTCTCCGCTCTTGCTGCTTCACTTGTCTAGTCCTTCAAATAAACAAATAACTTTTAAAAGAATCTGGGCCGGGCTCAGTGGCTCAGCCTATAATCCCAGCACTTTGGGAGGCCAAGGCGAGTGGATTGCCTGAGTCCATGGGTTCAAGACCCGCCTGGGCAACTTGGCGAGACCTCATCTCTACAATAAATAAAAAAAAAAACTAGCCGGGCGTGGTAGTGCATGCCTGTAGTTCTGGCTACTTGGAAGGCTGAGGCGGAAGGATCGCCAGAGCATAGCAGGTTGAGGCTGCGGTGGCTGGGAGCATGCCACTGCACTCCAGTCTGGACAGCAGAGTGAGACTCCAACGCAAAAAAAAAAAAAGGAATCTGGCTGGGAGATTGTGGTTGGTCATCTACCATAATTATAATTTTTCTATTTGATCACGGAGTAATAGGCTCTCAGAGTTTTCATGTAGAATCTCTGCTTTTAGGAATGGTTTGCTGAAGTTAAACAAATGATACCTGTATTTAGATTATTCTGGTTGCCAGCATCATGGAGAAAATAAGCCAAAAACACAGGTTAAATAGGATGGTAACGACCATCACAAGGTAGTACATTATAACTGCCAAAAAGGTGTGTGCAGATAATGCAGGACAAGAGCTCAGAGGATAGCATTGGGTCAGGTTAAGATGAGGATGGCAGTGGGCCAGGATTGCAGGGTGGGGTGGGGGGAGGTCAGGCTAGGCTGAGGATCATGGTGGGTCAGGCTAGGCTGAGGAGTGCACCTTCAAAAGGAAGGAGAGCCAAACTGCATGGATTTAGCACCACCTGCTCCCTTTGCTCCACTGGAGTTTGGAGGGTGCCGGGGCCCTGCACAGCAGTGCATGGAATACTAACTTTTTCCTGCTTCCTCTGTATACTGGACTCAGGCAGTACACTGTGTCTCTATGCAAATATGAACATTTAGCATTTACCAACACATATCTGTGTACTTTCTCTTGTTTAAAAAAAAGAAAAAAAGCCAGCCAGGCATGGTGGCTCAAGCCTGAAATCCCAGCACTTTGGGAGGCTGAGGAGAGTGGATTGCCTGAGCACATGGGTTCGAGACCAGCCTGGGCAACTTGGCAAGACCTCATCTCTACAATAAATAAAAAATTAGTAGGGCGTGATAGCATGCGCCTGTAGTTCTGGCAATACTTGGAAGGCTGAGGTGGAAGGATCGCTGGAGCTCAACAGGTCAACGTTGGTGTGACCATGAGCATGCCACTGCACTCTTGCCTGGGAGACAGAGTGAGACTACAACTCAAAAAACAAAAACAAAACAAAACACCAAAAATCAAGTTAAGGAAAGTCAGCAAAGGGTGGGTTTGAGAGGTTTGGGTGGGTTAAGTGGGCATTTTGACAATGTGACTCCTTTTTGGCATGTTTAATTGTAAGGTTTAATGGACATCCCCATCATTTAAGATGACACTTCTAGCGCTTTGCACCAGGAGACATCTTGCAGATCAACTACCAGGAACTAGGCCCCACTTTTTAACTAAATAGTGAAAAACAAGTCACTTCATATTAAACAGTACAGTGTTGGAACCAATAATTTTATTGTAAAGATATATAACTTATAATGGAACTTTGGACATTGAGGAACTTATTTATGACAAAAAAAATCAAAAATTTATATTTCATATTTTTCTTTTTTTTTGAGAAAGAAGGATTTATTTATTTATTTATTTTATTTATTTATTTTTTTTGAGTTGGAGTCTCACTCTGTCGCCCAGACTGGAGTGCAGTGGCCGCTTCTGGCCACTGCAGCCTCGACCTGCTGGGCTCCGGTGATCCTTCCGCCTCAGCCTTCCGTAGCTGGAACTACAGGCGTGCGCTATCACGCCCAGCTAATTTTTTTTTATTTATTGTAGAGATGAGGTCTCGCCAAGTTGCCCGGGCGGGTCTCAAACCTGCGGGCTCAGGCAATCCACTCACCTCAGCCTCCCCAAGCGTGGGATTACAGGCTGAGCCACGACCCTGGCTAAGAAGGATTTATTGAAAGGACAAAAAAGCTCCCACAGTGGGATGGGACCTGAGGGAGTTGTCCCTCATATTTTTCTAACATGGTATCATAGAAAACAGTCACCAACATGCATGGCAGGTTCACTGATGAAACATGTTGGGCAACAGTAATTTGTTTGATGTCTTCCATCTGGTGTTTTTCTA
>CAUYQG010291662.1:0-17543 GCA_963574415.1 Tarsius wallacei
CCAGCAGGTCGAGGCTGCGGTGGCCGGGAGCGGCCACTGCTCTCCAGTCTGGGTGACAGAGTGAGACTCCAACTCAAAAAAACATAAAAATAAAAATAAAAATAAATAAATAAATAAATCATCTTTATACTCTTTGTCTCCAAACATCTTATAATCACATATGCTACACTTATAATCAGAATACAATGTTGTTCTGATTACAATACAATTTTAATCCTAAAAAGAGAAATGTTACAATGTTTCATATTTAGCTTTTAGCCCACATTGTTACTTAAATCTTAAATAATTTACTGGAAATTTCTTACCTGTTTAAGCCTGCTAAAAACATTTTAGACTATATTAAAGTCTAAACAAAAGATTATAGATATTAATTACAAAGCACTATACATTTGTTAAACCACTTGCCAAAGTCACTAAATCAGAGGTTCTCAAATGGGGGCAATTTCCCCTCCAAGGGACATTTAGGAATTTCTAGAGACATTTTTGGTTGATATAACTGGGAAGATATGCTGCTGGCATCTAGTGAGTCAAAGTCAGGATGTTGCCAAACATTCTATGAAGCACAGTACATAGAATTCAGACTGGAAGCAGAGGTTAGTCTGAGGTAGTCTGACCTCACGGTGCATGAAGGCAGGTATTTTTCACTCATTCTATTTTGCTCACTGCTATATTTCACATATTAGATATGACAATTATTTACTGAATAAACTGATGGCACCAAGTGTTGATGGAGACTGCTCACCACCATATTTTCTATAGAAAGTGATCTATCTACCTGCAGGACCTCACCACTAGAAGACCCTGACATCACATCATACCACATACCTGCCTTTAATTCCAATGCTTCTTTATCTGATTTGCCTAACTTTCAGGTCCTTGTTTGTCTAGGTATGGACCCTTGAGCAGCCAATCAAAACTCTGCTCTGATCATTGAGATCTCAAGTATGGAAGATATGACACGTGACATTTTGAGATTTTAAAACACAGTGTTATTGATTGGGCATAAGAAATTTTAAAAGAGTCTTATGTCAGAAACAACACTAAGCTTTCACATCTGAGTAACCAATATGGTAAAAAAGCTGAGACGGGAAGGGTGAGAAAGGTATATTCTCCAGACTGGGAATCTGCCCACATTAAAAAAAAAAAATTGTTATTGATGGAAGTTCTGCCTAAGGAAGTAGGATAAAAACAGAGAAAAGGCAAGAATCACAAAAACAAAAAGCACAGTGATTCTGTTGAAAGTAAAAGGTAAAAATAACTGCTTCCTCCAGACCGAATAGGCAGATTAAGTCTCACTCCCACTCCTGGATTATAACATTGCCAGGAGAATGCTATGTGCTTAGACTAATGAGGAGCCATCCCTTATGCTGGGAATGGAGTCACTTTCCCTGAGGAATAAAGGTGGATAACTAAATAAATAGTTGGGGTTTTGATCAGAAGAAAGAAGAGAAGAAATGGACGCTAGACGTATAACCAATAGTGCCCACCTCAAAAACCTTAGATCTTTTTCTACACAGATATCTAGACAGACTAGCCCCATACTTCACTTGTGGGACTGACTTGTATCCATGGTGCTCTTTTCTTTTCCTAAGACAACAATTTCTACATTTTTCTCCATTAAATTTCATCTTGTGTGGTTAATTTCATTAATCTGCTACAGAGATTAAGATTTGACTCTATCATCCTTTTTACCAGATATTTCTGTCTGCCTTTTTTTTTTTAAAGTTGGAGTCTCACTCTGTCACCCAGACTGGAGTATAGTGGCTGCTCCCGGCCACCGCAGCCTCGACCTGCTGGGCTCCGGCGATCCTTCCGCCTCAGCCTTCCGAGTAGCCGGAATTACAGGCATGCGCTATCACGCTCGGCTAATTTTTTGATGTATTGTAGAGATGAGGTCTCGCCAAGTTGCCTAGGTGGGTCTCAAACCCGCAGGCTCAGGCAATCCACTCACCTCAGCCACCCAAAGCACAGGATTACAGGCTGAGCCACCGAGCTTTTTATGAATTGTAGCATATCTACATTTTTTTTAAAGAGGTCAGTAAAGATACCTTTATTTTCCTTTCAGACACTGGACTAGACACTTAATATACATGAACTCTAATGCTCACAACCCTGTAAAATTAGTATTACTATTTGATATCTATAATAGGAAATCTGAAGTAGGGTAATTTGGCAAGCAGCTAAAAAGCACTGGAGCTGGGATTGAAATACCAATCTTTTCCACTCCAAAGTCACCCTTCCTGTCTCAGCTTTTTCACCATACCATCTCATCTCCTCAATGATTACTGCCACTTAAGAACATTTATTGAACATTTAGTTCAATGTCCTCTGGACTTAAAAGTCAAATCAGATAGATCCTTTCCCTCCAATAAACTATAGATACATTAGACTTAGCATCTTTTCTGCTAAAAAAAAGGCAGATGCCTAAAAGTATGTTGGGCTCTGAGAGCTTATCATATATAACTCAATGTATAATGAACATGTAAGAATGATATTAAAAAGGGAACTGAGCATAAGTCAAACACTAGATTTTCTTAAAAAGAATTCACATATATTCTCTTGGTCACTATGATTCCAGCTAGTTTCCTACAATCCATATCATCCTATAATCCATCACTGGAAGACAGAAAAAAAATGTTACTAGTGTATTATACTTTTTTATTGTTCGATAAATGTTTTGGAGTAGGAATTATAAGAAAAGTATACATCTATGTATTATTGGAATACAGGACAATTTCCACTTCACATTTACAATTTAGAAGGATAAACAAGGAAAGAAAATATAAGAGAAGACAGTCTATGACAAGGAAGTTTTGGAATTTATGAGAAGGAAGTATTAAAATTTAGGAGAAAAAAAATGTTTTTTTTTTTTTTTTTGAGACAGAGTCTCACTCTATTGCCCAGGCTGGAGTGCAGTGGCATGCTCACAGCCACCGCAGCCTCAACCTGTTGGGCTCAGGTGATCCTTCCGCCAAAGCCTTCCAAGTAGCTGGAACCACAGGCATGTGTCACCACACCTGGCTAATTTTTTGATTTATTGTAGAGATGAGGTTTCGTCATGTTGCTTAGGCTGGTCTCAAACCCCTGAGCTCAGGCAATCTTCTTGCCTCCGTCTGCCAAAGTGCTGGGATTACAGGCTTGAGCCACCATGCCCAGCGGAAAAAAGATTATTAAGTACAGGTGCAGTGGCTCATGCTTAGAATTCCAGCACTTTTGGAGGTTAAGGCAAGAGACTGCTTAAGGCCAGGAGTTCAAGACCATCCTGGGCAACATAGTAAGACCCTGTTTTCTACAAAAAAATTGAAAAATAGTTCAGTATGGTATCATGTGTGTAGTCCCAGCTATACTGCACTCCACCCTGGACGATAGAGACCCTGTCTAAATAAATAAGTAAATAATTCGTGCTAGAACAACAAGGAAAGGCCTCAGAGAAAAAAGGACTGAGTTCAGAATTTGGCAATGATGTCCAAAAGTGACTGTAGGAAGAAATTTGGTGGAAAGACAGTACTGATTTTGCAAAGGGAAAGAGGCAAAAGAAGTATATGGTATGTTTACAAAATGGCAGGTCCTACCTGACAAAGCAAACAACTTAAATAAGAAATAAGGGTAGAGCCAGGCTTGGTGGCTCAGCCTGTAATCCTGCGCCTTGGGAGGCTGAGGTGAGTGGATTGCCTGAGCCCGCGGGTTCGAGACCCGCCTGGGCAGGCGAAACCTCATCTCTACAATAAATCAAAAAAAAAAAAAATCAGCCGGGCGTGGTAGCGCACGCCTGTAACTCTGGCTACTCAGAAGGCTGAGGCGGAAGGATCACCAGAGCCCAGCAGGCCGAGGCTGTGGTGGCCGGAAGCGGCCACTGCACTCCAGTCTGGGCGATGGAGTGAGACTCCAACTCAAAAAAAAAAAAAAAAAAGAAATAAGGGAAGAAGACTTGAAGGTAGATTCAATCAGACCATGAAGAGCTTGGATGTCTGGTTAAAATGTTTAAATTTTATTCAGAAAATAAATAAAGCCAATGCAACTTTTAGGGAAGCGAATAGTTTTTTTTTTTTAATTCATAAATAGCAGTCTTCAGGGTGAGGACTAATAAAGATAAAGCTGCCCGTTCACAAGCTGGTCCCCACCTTGGCTTGAGCCTCATCTCCTGCCATTCCTCCACAGGCCCTGTCCCCTTCATCCTTCGCCCATCAAGGCCTGGAGCCCTAGTCACATACTGGCCTTGCCAAGAGGCTCTTTAACGACTCCACATCTTTGCACATTTACAAGATGAAATGTCTTCTCAGTCAGACAATTTCCTAGGTATTTCTAAAACCCACCTCAAACGAACTCTTATAAAGCCTTCCTGCTACTAGAAGCACCAGCAATTCTTAGCATAACGCTCTTATCCTAGCACTTACTCCATGGGAACTGTCTTGCCACATGTGTGCATATATGACTATAAGCTTTTGGAGACAGGGGCTGGATATTATCAATCTCTCTAATCCTAACACTCTGTAAAGCTAATGTTCATTAAAGTTCTATTTTCCTTCCTGCCACAAAACCTCTGCACACAGTTTCTTCCTCTGTTAGAATGCTCTTTTCCTCATTTTCCCTTGTTCTTTGCCTACTCTTTCTTTATCCCTCACCACAAATCTACTGCCACAGAGAAGTCTTCCTCACTTCAAGACGAGGTCAGGCCCCTCACCATTGTATACTCAACACCATGTATCTTTTCTTCATTGCATTCAAAGAAATTTTACTTTTATTTGCATGATCAGATTGTCTGTCTTCTCAATTATTCTTTAAGCTCCATGAGGTCAGAATCCCTTTCTGCTTTTTGCTCATAATTGAATCTCCAGCACCTGGCGCAAAGTAAGCAACTAATACAAAACTAAAACAGCGAAATGTAGCTGGAACTTAGATGTTTAAGAGCACACCTCTGGAGCCATACTGCTGGCTCAATTATGTGAAATTAGGCAATAAACCACTATCATTTTCTACTTCAGTAAAAATGGGACATTAATTGTGCCTATCTTTCATAGTTTGAAAATTTAATGGATATGAAATACACAGTACTTGGCACACGTAAGCACTCTACAAAAATAACATGATACTATTATCATTTTGTGCTGTCATTAATGACAGTATGATTGTCATCAGTTATACAGTACTAACCTGCTGTAGCTTAGGGGTTCTCTTGTGTTGGCATAACAGAAGTCTTGGTAGAGAGAAGTTACACCAGTAGTTTTGGACAATCTGTTAGGAAAAAATGGTGGCCCACAGGGTCTATGTCTCAGGATTGGTAGTGGGGATTTTGTGCTAGCAAGCATTTAAGACAAAATGAATATAAATGTTAATCTGAAGATGGTTTTGACCAATAGAGAAGAACGCAGGATTATAATCTAGCTGTATTTTTTAAGTTATCCTATCAAGATTGTTTATACACTCTTCTAATTTTTATATACCTTAAATTTACTTAGTTATTATATTTTTTATTTGCTCTTTTTTTAACCTTTTTAAAAATTTGTCCTTGTAACAAATAATATTCAAAAATTTCAAAATATTCTTGGCTCATTCCAGAAAATAAATTATGTAACACTCATTTTTGTTATCTTTCAGATATAGATTATGACTTCTAAAATCCTGTATAAGCTACTTGCAAGACTTCATGACCATACTGCTTAAATTTTTCAAACTAGGGTTAACAAGCACAGTATAAGAGATTTAACCAAATGCATGTGGAGCTAAGTAAGAGATTACCCTTTAAGATAAAGAAATGGGCTGGGCATGATGGCTTATGCCTGGAATCCCAACACATTGGGAGGCTAAGGCAGAAGGGTAGTTTGAGCCCAGGATTTCGAGATCAGCATGGTCAGCATAGTGAGACCTTGTCTCTACAAAAACAAAAAAGAAAAAAATCAGCTGGGTGTGGTAGCGCAACCCTGCAGTCCCAGCTATTCAGGAGGCTAAGGCAGAAGGATCACTTGAGCCCAGAAGGTTGAGGCTGTGGTGAGTCATGATCATGCTACTGTACTCAAGCCTGGGTAACAAAGTGAGACTCCAACAACAACAAGAAAAAGATAAAGAAATGCCATCAGAAATGTCTATAGTACAATGGAAGAAACTCGGGCCCTTCAGCAATCTTACACTATGGTTTATAATGTTTATTCTACCGAATTTGCATTTTCTTACTCATCCAGAAAAAGAAAATCAATTTCATGAACAGTCAGAGAGACTGCAAAAAAGTGAGGCATTTCTAGATCTATCAACATCAATTTATTTTTGTTGTTAGCCTATTTTATGAGTCAGTTAGTGGTTACAAAAGCTGGCTTCAAGGTAAAAGTATGCCAGACACACAAAATCTTTAGATGACAAAAATATAGATGAAAATATTTCATATATACTTTCTTTTAGAAATACAGGTAATAATAAGTGTGTAGAAATTTTAAAACAACCTAACAATCCAATGTTCTTGTTAAAAACTCACTCCCCTCTTCAATGTTAGGAAAACCACTGGTAACTGCCTTTTGAAAAGGAATAAAAGATATAAGCAAATCTAAGTAAAGACAGAAAGTAGTGAAGAACTGGATTTGACTTTGCTAATACCTAATCAGAAAAAGTACTTACTTTTTCATAATGACAGCAATATCCAGCAGTGTCAAAAATAAATTCTAAACTAATTTAGAATAAACTTTAAAAGTCTATCATTTGCTATTAACCTCTTCTCAACTACATTCTTCAAAGAATAACACTTCTGTTAAAGACAGATACTTTCTGCTGAGTGATTGCTTTTTCCTGGTATCTCTAAAGCCAGGGACTGGGGCTTCCTTCCCAAAGGGGAGTGGGGGGAGGGAAAAAAAGGGGAGAAGGAGACTTAAGGGAGAGACCACTTAGAGTTGTAATAATTCCTGGTGGCAGAACAAATTATATTGACAGGGCAGGGAATAATTTTGGGGACAGCATAATGCATTAATAATTTGGGTAATCTCGTTTTTCAATTTACAGCTGAAAATTGAAAAATATAAATCAAAATAATGAATTCTATTCTATTAAAATCTCACTCTGAAAACATTATCCCATGTCTTATGAGATTTTTTAATATATACTGAATACTAAATCTCATAGGAAGTTCAGAATTACCTTTAGGAATATTAGTGGTTTAACAGTGACCAGATACTTTTGAAACAAAGACAGAGAAGATGGAAAAGTGGTCATCATCTAACAGGACAATTCCCCAAGCATCACTTATTAAGATTTTTAAATGTCAGAATATATTTAAAAAATAAATACCCAACCCTAAAGAATATGTACTGAAACAAATGTTAGTCATTTATATTCAACTATTGAAAAATTATTTCCTATCTATTATTAAATTTATTTTAGAAGGAAATCTAGAAACCAAATAATTCATCAACCTCATTATTTACAATAATGCAATGAAAACAAGTAACAATATATCAAATGGTGTTACCCTACCCCCAAATGCACCTTATATTTTTGACAAAGCAAAGCCAAATATATTCATTTTAAAAACTACTTTTCTCAACAGAACGTATAGAAAAATTCTGCAGGAAGAAAACAGCACCATAAAGGGGAAAATACTCTTTCCACCTTTTAATATCAAATTTTATTGTTAATACCAAATTTTGTTAAGTTATTTTTTTAAAGTATGGGTCACACAAAACATACAGGTAGCAATTTTTTTTTTTTTCAGTCGGTGTCTCACTCCCTCGCCCAGGCTGGAGTGTAGTGGCATACTCACAAGCAATTTTTTTTTAAGTAGGCTTTTGGCTAGGCTCAGTGGTTCAGCCTGTAACTCCAGCACATTGGGAGGCAGAGGTGAGTGGATTGCCTGAGCTCGCGGGGGGTTCAAGACCAGCCCTGGCAACTTGGCGAGATCACATATCTACTAAAGCAAAAATCAGCCGGGTGCGGTAGCGCGCGCCTGTAATTCCAGCTACTTGGAAGGCTGAGGCAGAAGGATCAACAGAGCCCAGCGGGTCGACACTGGGGTGGCCGTGAGAGTGCCACTGCACTCCAGCCTGGGCGATGGAGTGAGACTCCAACTCAAAAAAACCCCAAAGAAAACCCATAGGCTTTTGTTTATCTTTTTACTTTAAAACTCACAGTGACACTAGCATGCCTAGTGGCTAATTTCAATAATGAATGTCAGTCAGTACTAGATTCAAATGCTTAATAGTTGCTAGCGTTTCATGGATACCTTGCTAATTCAAATGTCAAATGAAGGGGAACCATGGATTTAAAAGATTTAGTATCCTAAACTTTTCCCAAAAGCAAAATGTTAGCAATAAATTAAACACTAATTTAAAAATCAATAAAAATTTAAATGTAATTAAGTAAACAGAAGTTGAAACATTCAGTTATAAAGGACACAAAAAATAAATCACTTACTATCACCTTTAATGTTTAATGTTTAATGAAAGCATGAACCAATATGTTAATTACAGACTTCATATAAGATTCAAGCTTTCGAAAAGTTGATAATCTGTTATTAACAGAACTTAAGCAGCCTTTATATGTAGTTCAACAAATCTTTTATTTAATCTTTAATGGTAAAAGCAACTTACCACAAAACACACGACTAAGAATTAAGAGATGCTTTTATTTATCTCATATTATTCTAAGAGGATCAACGAACCATATTTATAAATCTAGTTAAATTAAAAGTTATCTTGGATTAACGGCAGAATCATGTGGTCAAATATCATTGTCTTTTAAGATTTACAAGACTATAAAAATGCAAAAAATAATTTTATGTAACAATAAAATACTTATTAAAATATTTTAAATGAAAATGCATATTCAATTTTAAAACAGTAATTTTTCTTAAAAGTCTTTACAAAATACTTGCATGGAAATATGTGTCAATAAATGACATATTTTAAAAATCAACGAAAGGATGCTACTTTTGAAACTACTGTTGTTTCAAAAATTTTATTTACTATTTGGAGACAGCTACACTGCTAAAATATAACTCAAGCTCTTAAAAGTAGCTTGAGAACAAATGAAAATAACCTTAAAGATAAAATATTTAATGGTTCATAGTAAATTACAATATCACAACTATGTCACCAAATTAGGACTAAACACCAAACATTTATCCTCACTTAACTTGATAATAAAATATGAGTTCATCGATAAACATATTATAAGAGTTGAACAACATTTTCTTCCAAACAGCTAGTTACACTATGCTAAAAGATGAGAGAAGAGGACCAAGAAGAAATACATCTAATTAATTCCTCCTTATATTTACATGGAGTCCTACAACATATTTCTTACTATTTTTCCATCAGCAATTTTTTCCATTAAAGCCATCCCAGCCACCACCCCTACTTTCTTTACCCTGTGAATTCTGAGAAATAAAATATGGTTTAGAAACTTCAAATGATGCTAAAAGATAACTGACAAAAAAATAACTAAGAAACAACCATGGTATAGATAAAAAGGTCAGTATTATTATTAAAATTGATTAAGTAATAAACTTTTTTCAGCTTCCTAAAAAATAACACCATGTATATAAAATAAGGTATAATCATTCAAAACAAATTTTTAATGCACAAAACACATGAATTAAATAAAAGGCTCATTTCAATAACTATTTCCTTTAAACATAAACTTTGACATCTTGTTGATTCTGAGATTCACTTCAATTCTGTGTCTAGCTAAAAGGGAAGTCACATGACTTAGGCAATTTAGGAGAAAGAAAAGTTGTCTTTCCTTTCCTTTCTACAGGAAGAAACAAAAGCATGGTATTAGCTATCCAAAGCTAATGGGTGGGGCCTGCAAGCCAAAAAACCGTAAGGGCTTGAGGTTAATCTTAATAGGATGTCCACTTTAACCTTCTGAAAATATCGAAAATGTCAAGCCTGTAACCAGCACTTATATAAAATAACAAGTATTTCATGTAAATTGGGTTTTACAGCTAGAAAATTCTGCAGGGACATAATTCAGTTTATAAACAATGTTGCTGCTTTTGTTGGGTAGAGTCACCTAACTGTGATTCCTTACACAGATATACACACCTCCCCCCTGGCACACAGATACTTCACAAGCCTCTTGAATAAATAGGAGTATCCAATGTCCAGGGTGATGGGTGGTCCAGAACCAGAGCTGTATACTTTTAAGGGATGTTAAGATAAGAACAAAGTGTTTTGTGTTTGTTTAAACTTCGGTCTAGATGTAAAGTCTTTATGCCGTTATTGGTACAGCTCATAAACTTATGCTATTATTGACTCAGGCAAGTTTTAAGTGTCAGTATAAGTGCTAGAAATTAAGCACATCAAAATAACATACTTTGGAGTTTTTTATAAATCTGATTCAAATGAATTAATTCCATTTTCTTAAAAAGTAATCACTACATTTCGAAAGTATAAAATCTCAACCTGAAAGGGAACATCATATGACCACACTTGCACTACCAACAGGATGTTTTTATTATACCATATAAAATAAAATGTATTTAATAAAACTGTAGACATCAAATAAGCTGCAAGGCAATGAAAAAACCTCTAAAGATAATGAAATTAACCCATGCGGAGTCACAATGAAGCATCAACTATTATACCCATTTTTATACTACAGGCTTTATGTAAGTCCAATAAAGAGGTTTCTTTTTTTTCTTTTTTTTTTCCAGAGCAGAATGCAGGATTTACAAGTGGCTCAAGGAAAAGATAAGCAATGAATAGTTCTGACCCTGGCTTCTCTGGCTTGATCAAGTGGGCCTGCAACCTGAGCCAAAGGGCACAAATTCCTCACCATTCAAAATTCTTCAATGGCATGGGGGAGGAAACAGTGAAAGGGGCAAACATGCAAATCCAACTGTCCTTACATGGAGTATTCACTGAAAATTTTAATTAGAGAGCTAAAAAATGAGGCCAAATGCTGTGATTAAATTTCTAATGCACAGTTTAACCAACTCCAAAAGGAGCAGCTTTTTTTGTTGTTAAAATTGAAAAGGATTCACTCATTCTTTTAAATTTATGGCATACACTAAACTGTGTTAGGCATGTTTCTCTAATATCATTTAATCTATCTAAAGGAGTTGCTGAAAAGTATAACTAATTTGCAAGCACCAATGGTTCTATATTATAAGCAAAATCATGTATTATTAAAATCATTCTGAGGCAAAAATTCATTCTAAACTTTACAATATATCAGTGATTTATATTAAGTGTTTAAAGTGATAGATACAACCTGTGTTGTCAAACTTTTGTTACAGAATAAACTAAGGATAAAGACAATTCATGTGAATAAAAAAAAAAAGTTAAAAGAATCTACTCATTATAGAATCTGGGAACATTCCAGTCACTACTGTTATATAATGGCCTAGGAAATTGCTTACAAACCTCAAGGAAAAAAAAATCATGAACAAATTCTAGTCAAAGTAAAAGTAATTTGAAATTTATATGGAGTCTTTAAATCATACAGCACAACTAAATAAAAATCTTAGAGTGATTACCAAATTAAACTTATGAGATTTTAAATGAGTGTAACTTTATGATTAACAAAAGTAATAAATTTAAGTGGGTTTTGCTTTTTTAAAGTGGGTTGTTAGGACAAAATATCTAAAGCAGCTGGTAAAAATTAAGTGTATTATTAATAGTACAATAATGACTGAGCATTGGCAAAGATAGTTTCTTCACATGAAATCTGAAAACCATTTACTTTAAGACTACTGAGAAATCATTGTATTTAGCTCAAAAATGTAAAACTAACATTTATTTTTTATCTTAGTTATCCCCAAATTAAATTGGCAGAGGTTGTATAATCAGACTTTGTAAAAAGAAGTGAATAACACATAGGGAAAATAATCCTTTGCTTTTCTGGCTTATATGAAAAGAATGAGAATTAATAGAAAAAATCTTATTTAAAAGTATGCTAACATTAAAGTAACAAAAAATATATAGAAAGGTAAAGAGCAAAATCCTTAAATCTATTATCCAACAGCACTTTACACTTAGTAAGTGATCAATAAAAATTAGTTGAATAGATAAATTATTGAATCATAATTTTTCTGCAGTAATCATTTTCTAAAAATACTTTTCTACAACAATAAGCCATCTTGTTGATTTACATTTCTAAAAATGTTTACATAAAAACCTAGTTGAGACAAAAATTCATTAAATTTCTAACAAGAAATATAAATATCAGTAAGTCAAATTACGCCCTTTAGGTAAGCAGTGAGTTTTCATTACATGACAAAATACCATAAGGATAAATGAAATTAAGACCAAAGATAAGTAAAATGCAGATGAATTAACTGCTCTTTCACAAGCACAGAAACTACTAATTTAAAGGTAAACTACCAGGCTGAAATAACTAGAAAAACAAACAAAAAACAAGGAAAGAAATGTGGTGCTTATTTGCTAGATACTGAACCACAAACTACTAATTTAAAGGTAACTAATTACCAGGCAGAAATAACTAGAAAAACAAACAAAAAACATGTAAAGAAATGTGGTGCTTATTTGCTAGATACTGAACCACAGCTTATGTCTAACAAGACAAAGTTAAAAGGAACCAGGTCAGTTAACCAGTTAATATGACATATTAATAGTCAAATAAGACAACTGAGCGTCTTCTGTTCAAAGGTGGCTATAAATGGACATAAAATAACCTTTTATGGTGATAAAAATATGCTATATCATGATGTTGGTGATTTTACAATTTGTCAAACTTTTATCCAGTTATATGCTTGCTTGATGAATTTTATTATATTTAAGTTATACCTCGATAAAGCTGCCAAAATAAAAAATAACATAAACTTAATTACTTTAAAAAATTCTGACAGCCATTTATATAGTGAAAGTATTAATAAAAACATAGTGCTTGAAACAAAAATGAAAACTAAGACCTGGGGTTGTTATCGTTTTAAAGTTATTTTCACGTATACTATTTCAATTGACCCTTTCCTTAACCCTCTAAAATAGGAATAAAGGATATTTTATTTGCCACATTTTACCTATGAGAACCCCAAAGCATGCCGCAAGTGACCAGCCACTAGTAAGAAACTCACCAAGTAGCAAAGCCAAACCCACACCCTCATTTCCAATGTATTTTCCCCACACAACACTACACTACTTCTTTGTAATAATAACTGGGTGCAACAAACATTATCTGCCAAGTTCTTGTTAGGTGCGTTACAAGTATAACAACATGTAATCCTCATAACAGTTCCATACAAAGTGGGCACTATTTCTGATAACCCATGTACAGAACACAGAGACACTAACAAAGTAACTTATTTCCTTCACAGACATCTAATAAACTGGGATTTGAATATTGGTCAGACCAGAGTCCATACTATTCTCTCTCACAAGGATTAATTATTCATGCTAATCGAGTAATGGTATTAAAATATCACATTAGGTTTATTTAAAACATTTTTTTTCCTTAACTCATAATGAAGAATACACAAGTTGGAGAAGTATAACTAAATATACAGGTTTAAAAAAAATCTCATGGTATAACAAATTATTAAAACAAAAATATCTATATAATAAAATTATTTTCAAGCTTCAGTTTATATCCTGAAATTTTAAGTAATATTAAACAATATTCTATAAAATAAAATTATAATTAAAAGGCTTAGAATTAACTGTAATATAAATTAAACTATTAATATTACATAGCACATTTTGCCCAATTTTAAAGAAAGCACATAGAAGAGACCAATTTAATTTTCCAACATGAAGTCAGGTGCAGTGGCTCACACCTGTAACCTCAGCACTCTGGGAGGTGGAGACAAGAGGATTGCCTGAGTCCAGAGGTTCGAGACTGACCTGGGCAACTTGGCGAGAATCTCTCTCTACAATAAATTTAAAAATTAGCCAGGCAAGGTGGCGTGTATCTGTAGTTCCAGCTACTTGGGAAGCTGAAGTAGAAGGAGCGCCTGAGCATATATCATTGAATTTTGGAAAAGACCAGTTTATATTTTTAAAAATGTAACACTAAACCTATTAATTATCTGTAAATCTCCCTTTAGAAGATATTTCCAAATTGTCAAATATTTAGATATTGGGGAGAGGGGAGCAAATCATCAGATTATCTCTCAATTGTTGCTAGATAAAGATGAGCTGAATCCTGATGTATCAAAATGCAACATCACTTTTAAATTACCTTTTGTTACTCACATGATAGACTACTCATTAAAAGATCATTTCTAAATGTACCCCACTGTATTTTTCTGACATATTACTGTAATCAACTTTTATGATACTAGAAGATGTTATAATCAAATTATTTTAGGGAAGAACAGAAATCATTTAAGTCTCTCCTAGACTTTATAAGGTACAAGGCCATGATCTATAATAACTATATATTGAACACATTGAACTTATTACTTAAAAATCAGAGAAAAATATCTCAGGTATAAAAAACTGATAATTATTGACAATGATAAAATATTTATTTCATATTTAGTTCCAAATCAAGTCTATAGAATATCATATTTAAGATAACTTTTCAGTTTAATTGATCAGAAATATCTTAACTTTGTTTAGGTTCCATTGGTTTAGAAAAAAATACAGTACATCAAGCTGGTCATGGTGGCACTTCGCTGAAGAGTCAATTACTGGATGAGGAAGGAGGATATTTTTAGTCTAGGAGTTTGAGGCTAACTTAGACAACATAATGTGACCCTGTCTCAAAAATAAAACAAAATGCTGGGCGCAGTGGCTTATGTCTGTAATACGCGCACTTTGGGAGGTGGAGGTGAGAGGATTGCCTGAGCCCAGGGGTTGGAGACCAGCCTGGGCAGCTTGGCGAGACCTTGTCTCTACAATAAATCAAAAAATTAGCTGGGTGTGGCGGCGCACACCTGTACTTCCAGCTACTTGGAAGGCTGAGGAGGAAGGATTGCCTGAGCCCAGCAGGTCGAGGCTGTGGTGACTGTGAGCATGCCCCTGCACTCCAGCTTGGGTGACAGAGCGAGACTCCAACTCAATATGTGCTTTTGCCTTGTGTCCACGTAAGAGCCATGCAAGGTGTGGGGCTTTCACGAACAGGCATGGCATCCGTCTTCGTCTGGATGAGGCATAAAAAGGCACCATGATACTCAGAAACACTGTGAGATGGTGGTGAAGGGAGTTCAGCTACATCAGACCTTCCAGTGGGACGGAGGCCAGACTCGAGGCAAGAAACCAATGCGGACTCTGTCCCAGGAAAACCCTGGCAGCCGCCCTGCCTCCTTCTGGGATGCAGGCTGGAGACGGCCATGCTGTTTCCCCAGGACTTGGCAAGTCTTGTTTTATGACTGAATGTGACTCTGCGGGGTTGCTGTGTGTTTCAGGTGGGATCAAGATGGAAGAGGCTGCTCTTGGCCCAAGGCCACGTCCACTGTCTTGCAACCAAGTCAACAGGCGCCAACATATGAAAACTAGAACAGGTGAAATTCGTCAAAATGTTTTCTCTTTCGGTCTTTGGCCCGCTCATATTATGCAAGATAGGGCTAAAGAGAGCGAGTGAGCGAGAGAGCCAGGAGAGAGCACGAGTCCCAATGAGGCCCAGACTCAGTCCACACTGGAGCTTCTGAAAGCGTCTCTTGTTCCAAGGGGAACACGTGATTTAAATCCAGAAGCAAGCTTGCCGAATGGAAACACTTGAGCCCGCCGTCCTCTGAAGAAGTCAGGTATTGGCTGGGCGCAGTGGCTCATGCCTGTCATCCCAACACTTTGGGAGGCTGAGGTTCTCCTGAGCCCAGGGGTTCGAGACCAGCCTGGGCAACTTGGCGAGACCTCGTCTGTACAGTCAATCAAAAAATTAGGTGGGCGTGGTGGCGCACACCTGTGATTCTGCTCCTTGGAAGACTGAGGCAGAAGGATCGCCTGAGCCCAGCAGGTCAAGGCTGCAGCGGCCGTGAGTGTGTCACTGCACTCCAGCCTGGGCGACAGAGTGAGACAAAAAAAGAAAAAACTCAAGTATTGGGTAATGCAACCCAAAGCGAGTCATACAGATGTTCAAGAAGTCAAAAGTAGGTCTGTCCTTTTAAAAACAATGCTCACAGTTGTCAAAAACGCCTGAAAGCCCAGGGCAAGTGTTTGATGGAGCATTCTCACACTGTAGAAAAGTGACGGCAGCAACCCTGGGACTGGAACTGAACTTGACTCCACAAAATCATGTCCTGGAATTCATGATTCCCGTGAGGAAGTCCATGGAGGCGGGCGGGGGCCGGAAGGTGGCTCAGCTGGGAAATAAGTTAGGACCAGCCGTGCCATTTAAAGCCCTGGCCCAAGACCCAGGAGTAAACAGAAGCTCCGGGAGGGACTCTATCCTCAAACTGAATCCTCACTGACAACATTGCAGAAGCAGCTGACTCATTCTTCCTTAAAGCCATTCTCTCTGGTGACACTGACAAAACTGGTTCACGGTCGGGCACGGTGGCTCACACCTGTCATCCCAGCACTTTGGGAGGCTGAGGTGAGAGGACTGCCTGAGCCCAGGGGTTCAAGACCAGCCTGGGCAACTTGGCGAGACCTCATCTCCACAGTAAATCAAAAAATTAGCCAGGCATGGTGGCGCACGCCTGTGTTTCCAGCTACTTGGAAAGCTGAGGTGGAAGGATTGCCGGAGCCCAGCAGGGCGAAGCTGCAGCGGCCGTGAGTGTGCCGCTGCACTCCAGCCTGGTTGACAGAGTGACACTCTGACGCAAAGAAAAAAAAAACTGGCTCAAGTTTGTCATACATACAGACAAGACCTTAGCACAGAGACCCCTGCAGAAACCACCGAGCTGTTTAGGAAAAGCTGCCCAAAGAGATCTTTGAGTTTTGTTAGAACTGTCAGCTTCTCAAGGACACAGACACCCCCACACGCCCTGGCGCCTCTGAGGGGATTCCTCATGGCCAACCCCTCCCTCAGGACATGGGAAGCGCCCCCAAAAACCCCTGGGAGGGGTCAGCCAAGGGTACCGGGGATTCTCAGCAGCATATCCTGTAAGCAACACGCCAGGGCAGTTTGGTGGGCTGTGAGAAGTCGCAGGAGGCGGCGAGGGCCTGACAGAGGGGCCCTTGGTTGTGTCACTGCAAACACAATGTCATCTCCTTCTGGAAACCCTCTGCCTGAGTGGGGGAGCCCCACACTCGGAGACTGGCGGTTACACTTCATCTGACATCACAGGTCTGTTTATTCTTAAGCACAGCCCGCTAGGGCAAAAACCTTTGTGACAGTCGTAGACAAAAATGAGATTTTCAAATGGAAACTCGCAAATCATGGGACCCAACACGGCCCAGCCAGGCACTGAGCAGGGTGACAGGCACTTTTCCTGCAGAGCCCGCCTGCCCGAGACAGAGGGACGTGGCATTTCCATCAAAGGCACATCGCAGACCAAGAGGAGGCTGTGACCTGCAGGTGCCAGCCTTGTGGCCTTCAAAGAGACTCCGTCTAGGGAACGAGCCCCCAGGAGCCGGCCAGAGTGTGCTTGGCGGCTGGCCACGTTCTGCTCTTGGGGTGCCCGTGCCGAAGGTGGCGTCGGACCCCGGGAAGCTGAGCTGCCTGGCCCCAGCTTCCCCGTGGGTGTCTTGGAGACTTCACAGGAGGGTGGGGGGAGC
>CAUYQG010291663.1:0-18601 GCA_963574415.1 Tarsius wallacei
GGGGGGGGGTGGGGTGGCGTCGCCGCTCTGGTGCTAAATTTAGCCTTATTAAATAATTATTTAATAATTAACCTTTTTTTCGCGGCTGTGTAATTCCTTTTTTTTTTTTTTTTTTTTTTTTTTTTTTCCAATTGACTCGGATCTTCTCTGGATTTTTTTTTTTTTTCTCTTTCCCCCGGCGGACTCTTAAATAAAAGTGAGAAAGTCCAAAGCGTGGTCTGGAGAGCGTGGACAAGGTAACCTGTTTTGGAGGTCGGGAGAAGGGAGTCAGGCTGAGAGCGCCCAGACCTCTGAAACTCCCCAGCCAGAGCGCGCTGCGGACCAGCGGGAGATGGGGAGGTCTCTGGGAGGGCCGGGTGGCGAGGTGGGCCGGATGGGGGCGACAGTCCCGGGAGCGGGCCTCCAGGTCTCAACCCGGGAGTCGTCTGGGTGCGTACCGCGCTGTTGCGTGCTGCGCTCCTGGGACCTGCTGACCGCGGTGGAGGGAACATCCCGCCGTGGTGTCGGTTCCTCGGGGTCCGGGACTCTGGCCTGGGAGTCAGTGCTGGCTTGGGCCGTAGGGTTGGAGTAAGCGTTGGGGACTTGACCCAAGAAGATGCGGATGGATGGCCTAGGGTGCCTCCGCTCCCGCCCTCCGCGGGCACCCAGAGTCGAGGGTCGAGGCGCGCCGCCCGGAGGACGCCCTTCTCCTAACAATGCGCCCAGAGTGGAGTCCGCGTCCCCGACGCGAGGGTCAGCCCGAAACCGCTCGAATCCGCGTCGATGAGTGGGTGAGCCGCTCCGGGAGTCTGCCGCACCCCGGCAGCCAGAGTGGAAAAATTCTTATTGGATGCACGTTTTAATGGTTGGTTTGCCTAGGTCTGCGTTCGGATCTTCCCTGGCAGTAGGCGCCAGGTTATCCTCAGCCCTAGTAAACTCTCCCGCCGTCCCCCCACCCCCCAAAAGTTTGCCTCCGGCTGGAAAAAGCATTAATGAACGTATCTGTGGGAAGAAACGGAAAGTGAATGAGTCAGGAGGGCCACCTTCGGCCAACCGCCCCGGGAAGAGGATAGAAGCCAAAAGCTTTTGGCTTTGGATTTGGGGGGAAGGTAATGAGGGGGTGCAGACTGCGGGAATCCGGGCGCGGACGCTGGGCGTGGACCCGGTCATTGTTCCCGGCTGGTTCTTATCTCCCAGGAGCAAGTATCCTGTGTGCGCAGTACATGAATGTATCTGGGCATCTCCGCGTATATTTATATAGTGTGTGATGCGAAAAGCAGGGCCAGCCGAGAGGAAGAGGGGGTGTGGGGGGAGGGAAGACCAGGGGGAAGAGAGAGGAGAGCTCGAGACGAGAGAGAGAGAGAGAGAGAGAGAGAGAGAGAGAGAGAGATAGGACTTCCTCCCCACTCGCAAAGTGAAGTCACTTCCCAAAATTAGCTGAAAAAAAGTTTCATCCGGTTAACTGTCTCTTTTTCGCTCCGCTACAACAACAAACGTGCACAGGGGAGCGAGGGCAGGGCGCTCGCAGGGGGCACGCAGGAGGGCCCAGGGCGCCAGGGAGGCCGCGCCGGGCTAATCCGAAGGGGCTGCGAGGTCAGGCTGTAACCGGGTCAATGTGTGGAATATTGGGGGGCTCGGCTGCAGACTTGGCCAAATGGACGGGACTATTAAGGTAAGCGACTGGGCAGTGGGCGCCGGGCGGCGGGGGCCGGCCCGGGCGGGCGGCGAGGAACCGGCTAGGTGCCGGGGCCGGGAGCCCGGAAGACGTGGCCGCTCTCCCTTCCTTCCGCGCCCCGGCTCCTCCGGCGCTGAGTGGCGAGTCCCACTCATGGGGCGGCCGGCCAGACTCCCCATCGAGGGCGACCTCCCCCAACCCCCTGTCCTAGAGCGGAGCCCGGCCTCCTCCCGCCGTGCTGCCGGCCGGATTGCGGGAGGGGTCGGCGTGAGACCTGGGGAGCCCCGGCGCGGATCGGAGTCAAGGGCGGGAGACCTCCGGGGCCACCACTCCCACTGGCACCCGGGGCGCCCGGGCCCGGCACCAGGCACTCTCCTGGCGGCCAGCTTCCTCTCGCCCGAGGCCGAAAGCGGCGGGGGCTGGGGCTGCAGCCGCCCCCGGATCAGGTCTCTGCCTGGTGGGCCCCGGGGCGGGTGAGCGGATTCATCGCGGTAGGATAGGGGTGCAAGTGAGTGTGTCTGGGGGTCTGTCTGAGCGGGCTCTCCGCGATGGAAACCCCTGTTTACATGTCAGCGCCGGCTAGTTTCCCTTCCCTCTCGGTCATTCTGTCGCCTGGTTCTCGGCGCTTGGGGGCCGCCGGCTCCCAGAGACTAACGGGCCGGCCTCGCTGCTTCTCGGGCGGGGACTCTCCCTCCCCAGCTCCGGTCCACGCAGCTCCCCGCGCCCAGGCGCCCACCGCTCCGGGCAAGTGCTCCCCGAGCGATCCTCTCCAAGAGGGTCCCGCGCCCTTTGAACTTGAAGTGAGTGGGTGAGAAGTGGGTGACAGTGCGGAGGCCGGCTCTGAGCCCCGGCGCCTGCCGAGCCAGTCCCACCCCCACCCCGCTGCCACGCCTGAGTCTAAGTTGCAAAATGCAGTCAAGAGCACCGGGTGAGGGTCTGGGTTCCGTGTCAGACTTCAGAAGTGTTGACGGCTGCCTCTCGAAGGGTTCAGGCGTGGGGCCAGGGGCACAGAGGGGGGACACTCCCTAAGGTGGCTGGCCTTAGGGGGTCCAGGGGAATGAATGGGACCAGGAGTTCGCAGCGAGTCTGCAGTGCAACACCAAGCAAGAGTTTGTCTGGAAAAACTATTAGGCTGGTGAGGTGGGGACTGGCAGGGCCCGCCATTCCCCAGAACCCAAAGGAATCAACTCCCTGCTCAGGGCTGAGTGAGGGAAGGCTAAGATGCTGGGCTTAGAGAACTCAAGAGATTTTTATCTTCTTGGGTGGGGTCGTGGTTTTTATTTTCTAAGTTTTTTTTTTTCTGAAAGTTTGAAATATGCTGACTTAGTAAAAGGAACCAAGGAACTTGAAAATCTGGAGATGAGGTAAATGATTGTAATGAGTTAAAAGGAGCATAGGAGTCTGGGTTCCACAAACTTGAAGTGAGTGGGTGAGAAGTGGGTGACAGGGTATTCCTGTAGAGACCCCAGAATGGGGGTCATTGGGTCATTTTTGTGCCTGTTTCTCTGCTTCCTGTTGGTGTGGGCACCAAGTGTCTCTATATCCCCAGTTTTAATAATGAGACGTTCCACTCTGGAAAACTCCCTCCCCAAAATCAATCAGGACGCTTACCACTTACCCTGAAGACCCTCTGATCCGGAAGGGTGGGGAGATGGCTCCAGGGTCTTGATGTGGACACCCTAAGGAGAAGTGAAGAAATATCTCCACACTGCTCAGACCTCGAACACAGGCCCTGAGCTAAGGGAGGAAGCTGTGGTCTGTGTACCCAGGATGTGCTAACCTCTTGAGATACACAGGGATTGACATGGCAGGCAGAGAGAGCAGACTTAGATCAGGAACCTGGCACTTCAGGCCAAGGATGGGAGTGAACATCTCTCTTCATGTAGGCAGTGGCAGGCTGTGAGCTGCTCCCCACAAACTCCTCCTGTGAGTACCCTGTCTCTCATGCAGGTTACCTGGCTAGGCAGTGTCATCCACAGAGCAGTGGCTTTTCAGACTATCTTCAGCCCTGCTGAAGGATTGCATCTTTAGTGTATATTTTGCTATTTAAGTTGTGTGAGAGCCACAGTTTTCTGTTGACATGAGACTCCTGGATCCTAGGGCTCCCAGACTCTGGTCCCACAATGGTTCAAATACTGTGCTTGGAGAGAACAGTGAACAGGAGAAAGGACAGCAGACTTCTGGTCTCTTGGAATCCATTAAACCCTCCTGAGCTTCATCACCTTTGTACAAATGAAATAGCGGCACTATTTCATACAACAGTATCTTTCCATTCTTCTCTGTGTCTAAATTATACATTCATATGCTTTTACAAGAATACTTACCTGTATGCACACTAAATCCTATCGTGATAGAAGTCTGAAGACACTATAGACAGGTTCTCAAGACACAAATCCAGAATGTGCGTTTCCATTTAGAATAACCTGGAAAAAAATAACTTTTGAATGATCCTGGGATGTGATTTTATGCACCTGCATATTTCTTCCCCAAATATAAGGTATGTCTACACTTTGAAATACCTGTGGGTCTCAGTACTCAGGAGGTATTTGGTCCAGCAAGCTAGAAAAGTCTGGATTTCTTCACAGAAGACCCCTGTTTTGTGTATAATTCCCACAACTCTGTGTAATTATAAAGTTCCAGTCTTGTGGCCCTTGTTACAATAAGTCCTTTTGAATTATGTTCTCTTCTTTTTTCCTGAGAACAGTTCCTGGGAAGGCTCTGAGTATCACATTGGGAGCACCAACATTTGCGGGAGCCATGCTACTCTTTTACCACACACAAGTTAACCTCCAATATTAAACAACACCCTACCCACCTCTGCTTCCCACAGTGATATTATCAGTGTTAAAAAGCGCATGACACTGGTTGCTGCCTTAAGAAGTGACCTGGTTTCAAAAACTGCATCTTAGTTCTAGGCAAGCTTCAGTTGAATCCAATTAATTTTGTCTGCAGAAGCTTGACTCGGTGCACATGGTACCATCACAGATGGAGAGAGAATCAGAGAAGACACAGACATGGTGAATGAACCTGGGAAATAAGGAAACGGATAGCAGGCTTAGAGTCAGAAAGCTGAGGTTCATTCTCAACTCTGCTACTTATCTGCTGTGTGCCTTATAGCAAGGCACTTGGCTTCATGAGTCTCAGTTTCCTCATCTAGAAAATGGGGCCATAACCCCTCCTTGCCACCAATCTCAGTAAAACATAAATAAAGTCTGATAACTTAGATGGATACGCATTAATTGAACTGCTCCTTTGGGAACGGGTCTGCTGGGATCCATTGGTCAGAAAATTAGATCACAGGTCTGGGTTTACCCTAATGCATCTTTCATTAATTCAACAAGTATTTATGATGTCTATTATGTTCCAAGGCTCTGCTTTATGTATGAAGGATAAAACGGGGATCAAAACTCTCTAGGAATGTATACTCTAGTGGAGGCGGCTGACACATAAAGAGAAAAATCTGTCTGGTGGTGAAGTATCTTCTGAAGAACAATAAAGCAGGTTAGAGAGTAGAAAGTGATGGAGCTGTACCAGGCAGGATGGTCAGGGAAAGCACTGGTAACCAAGTCACAGTTGAGCAGGAAGATTCTCCGTTGTCATCCTTGACCTCAGAAGAGTGCAGCACCACATAGCCAATCAGTGATGGAGGAAAAAAGACTGGGGTTACAGCTAGGCTCTACAAACCAGTGGACAGTCAATTGGTCAGACACGTCCTGGAGGGCAGGTTATCACTGGCAGGGCAGGGAAACTTCAGGATATGATTTGGAGAGAAACAGCAGAGTGAGGAATACCTACAATAGAGACTTGATTTCTATTCTCCAAGAGGGGTTGCTGCCTCCCCTTCCCCCACCCCCTCCACCTTTTAACCTTCATAATACTCTAGGCAAGATGGGCTCAGTTCATCTGTCCCATGACCACACAGAATTGCTCCCTTCTGATAATTACCGAATGGTGAATCCTATTTTGTGTATGAATAATTTCTACCAGAAAGCTTCTTTCCACTTCTGCTGCTATTCAAATTTAAATTTGTAAGTTGTCAACTTCAGAGCTTTAGAGAATATTTAACTTGACATCTCATTTTATGGGTGAGGAAACTGAGACCTAAGGTGTGAAATGATTTGTCCAAGATCATACAAATAACTATTGTCAGAGTTAGGGTAAAAGTTCAGGGCACCTAACCCTTAAATAAGTGACATTTGCTTGTGTTACATTATGAATTATAGAGTCCTGGAGGCTGTGTGTGTGTGTGTGTGTGTGTGTGTGTGTGTGTAAGAGAGAGAGAGAGAGTGAGTTTAAGACAGAAACAGAGAGAGGAGCCTTTAAAAGAAAAGGCATAAAGAATCTGACACTTGGGACTTAAGACACTTCTGTTATTTAATGAAAAATATATTACTACCACACTTAAAAGAAAAATCCAAATTCTAAATTTTTGGATAGAAATTTTGCACAACTGTTTTCCAAAATAAATCCTTCTTTTCCTATAGACAAAGTAAACAAGGTCTCCATTACTAGGAGACAACCAAAAATACAGAATTTTACATAAATAACTAAGCCCTTCTATAGACCATGGGCAGATGGACTGAATTTATATTTCAACTTTTTCAGTACATGATATTTGACTACTTAAATAAAATATATTCAGATGTACTAAAATATATCTTATAGATCTATCTTCCAGGCAGTGTAATAAGTAAGTCTTGAATAACAACTGCATTAAATAAGATTTAGGCTTCCAGTGTCTCCTCCTATTTGGAGTTAACCAGTTAACTTGGCATTTGTTGTAAATAGTGGTTGACTTAAACAAAGCTTTTTTAAAAGATATATATCATTAGTCTAATGCCAGTACTAAGTTGCTCCCGCAAAATAAAAGTTAGGAAAATTTTTATATTGATAAATTTTGGGGGTTCGTACTTAAAACAGTCTTTCTAAGTCTATACTTTTTCCTGTTGTTTTGTAACAAATTGAGTAGGCTAAAGGACATTGGCTATTATGTACACACACATACGCGCTCTCTCTCTCTCTCTCCCTCTCTCTCTCTCTCTCTCTCTCTCTCTCTCACCAAGTCTTCAACCAGCCATTATAGCTTTTTTAGTCATCTCAGAGTCATGCAGGTGTCTTTTCCTCTGCAGAGGACCACACCCTGTTTCAATTTCTGTTGCTTTAATGATTTCATATTTACAGTGTTCATTCCATTCATGTATTAATTCATCAGTGGGATGGTATTGCTAAATGATATCGCTCTTTATGTATTACAGTTCTGCTACTGACCTGATAGACCCACCATCAGTAGCCTGTGTACAGAGGTGTTTCCCCAGAGTCAATGGATGGGGTTATCTGTGGTTATCTGTCCCTATACCATCACCCCTAGGGCCAATATCGTGGAAATTTGACAGAATTAGGCAATCTATGGAGGAAGCTTTTTCTGTGAAAAGTGAGCTGGCCTTGTGGAGATCTGTAACCTCAGCCTCATGGGCACCATCAACTGACGAATCATAGTAATATAATTGCATGATTGTTATGTAGGGGCTAAACTAGGTGACTAAGTTCTGTAAAGATAGAACACTGATAGCAAAAGACCTGCTGCTGGGGGGAGACCTAGCCAGAGGATAAGTGATGTATGTATGCCCAGCTGAATGCAGTAAGTGTGATGAAAGCCCCAAGGATGAAAGATCAATTTGAAGTGGAGAGACAGAGAAAGACTTAATGACAATGGCTATTTATGTAGTCCCTTACAGTTTGCAAATAATTTTCATGTGTATTCTTGCATCTTGTCCTCACAACTCTGCAGGAGATAATATCATCGCACCTAAAAAGAGGACAGTAAAGTTCAGAAAGGTGAGGCAACTCACCCAAGATTCCAGCTAACAGGTGGCAGAGATGGGTTTAAACCCAGTGTTTTTGATTACACAATACCTGCTATTTCCACACACTGGTCACACTGCCACTTGGCACTGGTGAATCTGAAGTTGGTGTTGAAGTACTTGCACAGGAAAGCATGGTCAAGGTCTTTCTAGGAAAGTGGAATGTCTGTGTGTGGTTGCGGGGGGGCGGTGCATGTGAAGGAGAGGCTAAGAATAGAAAGATTGGGTGGATCTAGATGATGAAGGACTTTAAATACCATAACCAAGAATTTGTATCTTGTAACATATATAAAAAGGGGGAATCCAAAAATTGTGGGTAGATGGATGATCTACATAGCTGTAAAAGTCTCTTAAGAGTGATTCCTTCCTACTCTCATCCTACTCCTTATGAAATTGAGATGGGAGTAACTCTATCACTTACCAGAAGCCGCACAAGGCATGAGCGGCAGTCAGGATTAGACGAACAGTGATAGGTGCAGGCAGCCAGAAATACTATCAGCTGTCTTCAAAGACATCTGTTTATAAAATATGGCATTGAAGAAGGGAGTAGAAACCCTCTTTCACTAGATGTCAAAAACATGTGATTTTCCTTTTCACCCCTTCAAATATGTCTTCTTTCCAGTGTTCTTGGGACTCCACTATGAGCTGTATTTTAAATGGGCCACAACTTTGGTTCCTTTTGAGAATGAGTCAGAAGATAGTATTTGAGGAGAGATTAAAGGAAAGATTGTTTCTCTGAAACTCAAATCAGATTTTTATGGGAATTCAGACAGGTCTGACATTCTTCCAAAAATTGTTTGGGACCGTCACCCCAGTCAGAAATATTGGTACTTCACCCAGGCAAACCAAAGACTCAGAGACTTATCATCCTTGTTCCAAGCAGGATCAGAGATTATGTTCAGATGCATTTTCAGATAATTTATGTTCACAGCAACTTCAAAATTGCTCATACCTACAAAAATGAATGAAACACTGAAGTATTTAACATTTTTCCCATCTTTGGGGAACAGTGTATCTGTCATTTAGTTTATGATCAAAATCCCAGAATATGAAGATATTTCAAGCCAACTCAAAGAGAGTATAGACTAGAACACAGAAATGCAGTCCCAAGAGCAAGACCCATTTACCCAGCCAGTGCTGTGTGTCCAAGGTAATGAAAGACTTTATGTCACATCTCAGTGCACACATGCAAGAGGCCAGAATTACAGGTGCCATGGGAGCTTTAACCTTGAATTTCTAGACATGTATGGGTTTCACATGTCTACTGGAATCTAATATTCCAGTAGCAGAGTTGCTGGGTCTGAATATGTGGGGATCCATTGATTTAATGTGGGAAAGAGTCTGAGAGTGAGCAATTTTGCAATACCATTCATGTAGCAGAAATGTGAAAACAAACAGGTTAATATTGTAAAATCACTCAGCTATTCAGTTAATGCTATTATAGTCTTCATAAAAGCATATATTTAGATTTAAATTCTCATATCTAAAGAATCATTTATCATTAGACATTTACCATTTAACTCATACGCATTCATTCATTCACCTAACAAGTTGAATACTGCCAGGCATAGTAATCATAGAGCATCCGTGTAAATGAACAAGATCAAGATGTCTGTGCCATTTTTTCCATACTTCTAGAGAGTAAAGGTCTGTCTGCTTTCTTATTTTAAGCTCTGAGTATTGGAGATATTAAAATAAGCAACAATCCTTGTGGGATTCTTTATTTGTAACTTATTATCATAAGGCCATGTAGACACATTTTCACAAAGGGGACAACCAGTTTATATTCTCTCTTGCTCCTTCACTGTTGGTGATACTAGTCCCTTGTAAGGACATTTTTGTAAAGCCACGGCTTCAGCCAAGCAGACTCCTTTTTCTTATTCTTCCTTTTTCAGCTTTAGTTCTTCTATTTATTTGTTAGCATGAAGAACAATGCCATAAGTAAAGTGAAAAAATAAATGAGAAAGTGGCGGGACATGGTGGTTCATACTCATCCCGTAATGTCCGCACTTTGGGAGGCCGAGGTAGGACGATTGCTTGAGCCCAGGAATTCAAGAGCAGCCTGGGTAACCCAGCAAGATCTTGTCTCTACAAAAACTCAAAAAATTAGCCAGCTATGGTGGTGCACACCTGTAATCCTGCTTATTAGGGATGCTGAGGTAGAAGGATCACTTGATCCCAGGAGGTGGAGGCTGCAGTGAGCTGTGATCTTGCCACTGCACATCCAGCCTTAGGGACCAAGTGAGACCCCCAACTCGAAAACAAAGGGTGGGGAGAGAGAAAGAAATGAGACTGAGAAAGAATATTTCTCATATATGAGACTTATACATGTCTTATTATATAAAGGTTACTTACAAATCAGTAAGATAGACTACTTTACAGAAAATAGAAAAATATGCTATGAATAGACAATAAAAATACAAACAGAAAAAATTCAACTGGGCAATAAACATATGAAAAGTATCCCAAGCACATGCATAAAAACATTCAAACGAAAATAATAAAATCCCAACATTTATTACCTAGGAAGACAGTAGAGATTAAAATAGCTCAATGCCTCATGTTGAGAAACAGAGAAGGGAAATCTCCTATCTTACCCTTTTACTAGGAATAAGACTTAGTACAATCTTTCCAGAGGGGAACATCTATTTGAGAAGTCAAATATTTGTAAATATTTGATTATTCCAATTCTACAAATATGTTCACTCTGATACTAAAGATATATAGATATAGATATATAGATATACAAGATGTTTAAAGTAGCATTGTTTGTAATGGCAAAAATTGGAAATAATCTAGATGTCCATCAATAAGACATTAGATAAATTAGGGATGATTCATATAAGAAAATACTGTGTAGCTGTTAAATGGAGTAAAATCAATTGTCATATATACTGATTTAGAAAGTTCTCCAACGTATATTATTACCTGGAAGAAAGCAAGTTCCAAAATGTGTGGGCCCACTTATGTAAAAAAAATTTCAAAGCACACACATTTATGATTATTTATGTACAATTTCTAGAAGGATATGAACTATTAATAGTGGTGTCACTGGGCATAGTGAAGCAGACTTATTTTTCACACCATAAATTTGCGTAATATTTTATTTTTTAAATCATTTGTATCTATTACTTTTATAATTTAAAAAACTGACATAAAAAATAAAGAAAAAAGGGAATGGGCATCATGATTTTATCCCCAGTGTGCTAATCCCAGCAAATTTGGGACTACATTTTGAGGTAAATGGAGAAATAGCCTAGCTTGGCATCTGGAGACCTGAGCTACAGATCTACCACAAACTAGCTATGGGATCTCAGGCAAGTCATTTCACTTCTTCATTATTCATATTAAAGGTTTTCTTATATAGAATGTGAAGATACGATTTCAAAATTTCCTTTTAGCCCTTATGTACATATGACTCTGATCCTGTGCAGGCTTTAAAAACATTTCTTATTTTGGGGTGTGGATAATGGAACTGCATGTAGATGTTCTATCTGGTCCTGTGTGGCTCTTCTCCTGCTGTCTTAGGAGTCTGTTTCATATTGTGGGGTGACCTTCAAGGCTGCTTGAAGGCTGGGCCTCTCAGCAGGTGCTTGGTGAATTTCTGGTTGTTTTTATTGCCCAGTGACACTGAAGCTGTGCTAATCCCTTTTTGTTAATGCAAGCTAAGAATAGGGCTTGACTCCGCTCTGGGGTCTTAGATTCTTTTCCAAAATTTGGTCTCATTTAAAACCCAAAACACATTTGGCCCCAAGCGCCTTTCCCCTAGACTTAAAAAAAAAAAAAAATCCTGTTTAATTGAAAGGAAATTGAATTTGTCTGGTTTTGATTCATTTACACTTAACTCTTATAAAAACAATAATTTGATGTCCAAGAAGAATTTTGAGCCTCTTAATGAGTTTTCTGGAAGGCTTTTTTTTCTTCTTCTTCTTAAAACAGGAAGTGGTGCTGTGCTATGAGCAAACACAGTCAGCCCCAAAAGGCCCCATTTCAGTTTGAAACTATATACTCACGATTTTGCATGGGCTCTCATGGCCCCAGCTAAGGCCCTTATTTTCTTAGTACTCACCTAAGAGCAAGAGACTCACTCACCTTTTACCCAAGAGGGAAATAAAAATGAGGAAGAGCAATCATAGTTATAAGAAGACAAAGAATAAGATATTTGTCTAGCTCTAGGTGCCCATGTGTATTCTAAACTTTAAGACATGCACTTAATCCTTATAACAACCCTATGATGTATGTAATATTTCCATTTTGAAGAGGTAGGGTAACTTATCCAAGGTCATACTGGTAGAAAGTAGAAAAGCAATTATTTGAACCTAATCCATTTAACCCCCAAATTTCGTAAGGCTTAGCCACTGTAACACATCACAAGATTGACACATATGCCTCCATATAGCCTAGACTCCAACCCCATCTACTGAGAACCACGTAGGTTTTGCTGTTGTTTGTTTTGTCCTTTATTTTATATGACCCCATCCACAGTGTGCACTTGTCAGATTCATTAAATGACTCAATTCTCTGCTACCACTTATTCAAGAAGACCTGAGCTCTGTATTTCTCAGGTAAGACAGCCTTTCTGGCTTTGTTAGTAGGTGTACTGGCATGAAACTGATAGACTCTGTCTTACCAGAATGAGCTATGAGGTGATTTTTGAAAAGCTTTGTGGCTCAGTAGAGAATAGCATATTCTTTGACTTGACAAAGCTTTCTCCTCTAACTTCATACCTTTTCTCATTTTTTTCTGTCTTGCTCTAACTCGTGTACTCTTTTCTATTCTCTTTCACTCATATATACATAAAACTACACAGAATTTTTTTAAAAAAAAAAAAACAGATTTGGGAGGTTATAGAAAACACAAAGAAGGGAATGTTTTGCAAGGTTAAAAGGAAATCATTGAGAAAGGCTGACTTCAGGCTCCAGTTTCTCTTGAATAGCCTTTCTTGTTATTTCAAGGCTGATTGACTTATAACTGCATCCAAAGCTACCTCACACCAGTTCCTTTTATCAGACCAAGTGAGACTTCCTGTGGACTGGTCCAGCTTCCTGATATATTTCCTTTTTCCTTTGGCAGGACAAAGAAAACCATAGCTCCAAGGATCCTTGGGAGCAAACATAATTTAGCACTGAAGAATCTATTATTTTAAAATTTTCATTCTCAGTGCCTGCCTTTGCGGATTTTTTTCCACAGCATTCTGTGCAGCATCATGATGAATCCATGTGCAATTATCAGGGGTTAAGGAGCCACTTGAACTCATTCTCGTTGTTGTTTGATTTTATTCAAAGAGGGAAAATTAACCTGTTCTTCTCACTAGAAGTGCACGAGCACCCCCACCTCACATACACATACACCTTCAAGAGTTACATGAAACACCTCTCTACCTAGGGTTTAATCTTTTGTTATCTTAATTCAACATAACAGGTCTGCAAAGAAACCCTCTTATTTAGAGATTTCAACTTAACTGAGTTTGGCGTGCTAACCTTAGAAACATGTCCATAGGAAAAGAAGTTTCAAAATGTATTCAAAAAGTCATCAAAGTCAGTTCAATAAGAAATTGGGATGAGATTGTTGCTTTTCTCTTTTGCCTGGAGTATCCCGTATCACTTCTTCCACCTGGCCTCACTATCCATTCTACAATGGGTACGGAAAGACCTTTAGGCGTGACCCAGGGTAACAAAGGAGCATTGTTAAGAAAACTTCTTGCTTCTCTGTTATATCTCCCAAAGCACCTATCACACATTGTCAACTTGTGTTACTCCCTGCCTGCCCCCAATACTCTTAGAAAGTAAGAGGTCACTCACTGCAGAGAAGAAATAACCAAGGCTTCAACATGCTATGTGTCTAAAGATGAGAACTGGACAAGAGATGCTGGAAGCAGAGCTCAGGCACCCATGCTCCCAAAAATCACAATAAGGGTCTTTTCTGGAGCAAAGACATCCATTCTCCCTGAATCTATGAGGACTCATGCTTTCTTTGTTCATTGGTCCCATTTTCAGTAGGTTTATTGCCATAAAACTCCTGTGAGATTGAAAAGGGCACTTTCCATAGGAACCACATGGCCATCTAAGCTATCACATAGCTACCCAAGTGTTACAAAAGTAGGTTTTTCTCTTTACAAGAGTCACTGATCTGAAACAAGAAATAAGTAAAAATGAAATTTAGCTTCCCTGGTAAGAACATTTCTTAAGAGAGCTCATTCATTGTGGTTCATTCATAGTGATTTCTCCTAACCCACTCCTCCATGTTATTATCTCTAGATGAAAAGGGATTAAAAAGGTATTCTCAATGAGGAAAATAAACAACTCGGAGACTATGTAGTATGAAGAAAGTATGTAAGGGCAGGGATGGGCATATTTGGTGTGCTCAGCCTCTCATAACCTGCTCAGGCAATGCCAAGGGGAAAGGGGTCATGATGACTGCATACATACATACAAGCCTGGAACCTTTCTTTTCCCAGCATGGTACTCTGCCACCAGCCCTGTACCCAGGTCTGTGACCAGTCAGGAATCCTAAAGCAAAGATCCATCCATTATTTCCCACAACTCTCCTATCCCTGATAATGCTGTCGGTAGAGAGCCATACTGACCTGACCTTGGCCTTCTCCGTAATAAGGGCACATTGGGCCAAGGGGCACCCATCGTCTTGCTCAGACAGGGTCTTTGGTGCAACATAGACATCAGGGGCTTGAGGGTCACCTATACTTTCAGCACATTTTCAGAAAAGAGAGGATGAAAGAGCAGACAAATTTTCTGGAAACGTTAGGAAACTGGCATATGGAAAGGGCTTTCCCAGGGTGCCTTGGGAAAGGCATCTAGCCATGTAGTGGGCTTCTAAGCTACTCAGTCTGGAGATTTGTGGGTCTCTACATACTTACTGGGTCTGTAGTGTGGTTAAGGAATCACCATGCCCATCCACCCACTCCCCGCCCCCACACACCTTCCTTAAATTTGCCTCCAGAAGATTTTGTAGACAAGCCATGACTGGGCAGTGGGGCTTGGTTTGGGTCTCATCGGAATTAATCACTCCTTCCTATTGGTTTGGACTGGATATGACCCAGACTCTTTTTTACCCAGAGCACCTTTTTTAAAAAATTTAAAACCCTGTGTGTATTTCATGGGAAATTTCACATGCCTGTTTCTGATTCGCTTCCAATTAAAAGGCTCAAAACACTGGTTTTGTAAGAACCCTTTGATGATTCAGATTCTTGTTGATTCATCTTTTTTCCTCCTAAATATCCACAGAAGTTTAATAAATGTTTTTCAGACATTTGCATGCTTAATTGTTAAAAATAATTGCAAACAGGAAAGAATGTTTTACTAGTGTACACAATACAAGGCAGAAGAGAAAGACAAATGCCTCAGTGAATGTGAACTCCTGTGGAAAAATAAGGAATATCCCTCGAGGCAGGTGCCTTGATTTGCCCATCACTAGGGGATGGATAATACTCTGAACTCAGAGCCTTTGGGAAAGGGAGGGAGTATTACACAAAATATAAGAGTCTTTCTTACCACAGTCAGTCAGGATCAACAAGTAGTCGGTCTCATCAGAGTTGGAACAGGTGAATTGGCATTTTTCAGATACACTACTTTTAACTCCCTTCTGATTGAAGTGAGTTGGGTGTCTACAATGAAAGCAAACCTCATTTTCCACCTCCTTTAAAAAGCTTTGGTGGTGAAACTATCTTTGTGCATCTCCATACTAGCTCCTTTGAGAGAGTTTCCATAGTCTATGTATAAGGCCCTTTAAATTGCTGAGGTGGGCCTCAGTGTAGGTAATTCTGGTTGTATGCCTGATTTTACACTAGGCTGACCGGGTAACATTGGGCAAGTTACTCTCCCTTTCTTAATCTCATCTTCTCCATCTACCCAAAGGGATTAAGACTAGTATGATCCTCTTCTCCCATGGATTTGGTAAAAATGTAGAGTACTGAGTTGCTTTTAGTTTCTTGAAGAAAAGCATTCATTAATTGTTACAATTTAACTACTAGGTGGCTTATTATATGGTAGTTCTTGTTGCCAGTTGTAAATCATGCGATATTTCAGATTCTGAGCCTTGTTTGGACTTTTTCCTAAGGAGAGCACCCACCCCTCTCTCTTTATTCATCAGGGTCTAGTTATCAATATTCAGTCAGAACTTTATGCACACACAATGTCATGTGGGAATGCTGTGTGCGGTAAGGTGCTTACTGCCTAAGAAAGGGACACAAAATCTTAGTAAGGCTGGCAATGAGTTTCTGGGGTGTTTTGCCAGATTGACCTAACAGCGACAGAGTCTGTGAAAGCCATATGTAGTTAAAGTTTGAAAATCAAGGTTCAGTCCCACTTATTAGCTGTATGACCTTGGGCCACATATTGACTTCTTTAAGCTCCTTTCCTGTCTTTAAAATAAGAATAGTATGAATAGTAATAATAAGATATATTAAGTTTTCTATGGACCTTACTAATTAAAAGAATTAAAAGACATATGGAAGCTAAAGTACTTTGTAATTGTAAAGTGCTGTGCAAATGCTAGTTTTTATTACCTTAGTAATTTCTATTCAGGTCAGAGCTCAATTATAACAGATAATAAGTAATGCTTAAGTGGAATCCATTGTGTTGCTTTTTCTGGCCTTAATGATGCCTAAGACTTGCGTACATTTGATTAAATTCACTAATTAGCTACTTATTCCTATCTCTTTGCCCATGTAGACACCATCCCCTACAAATGCACAGTACAGTTCAAACATCCCATATTCCTCCTTTCCCTCCCATGCATCCGGCTATTGTTCTGGTTCTGAAACTCCCATCCCAATCAATGGAGCTTTTACGTATGAGGATATGAGTGTGGTTTCAGGAATTTCAGGCTTGTGCTGTTGATAAAGAGAATTGTGTCAAACATAAAATTCTAGAGAAATAAATTGGACAAGTTACTCAGCTATTCAACCTATGCTACAACACTCCTTTGCGAATAGTCTTAAAATGGCCGTCTGGCTGGTCAGATACTCACTGACTGCCTCTGCTCATTCACTTGTGCCCTCTCTTTTATTATCTTCTCAGCATCCTTGTGGGTAATGAGTTAAGGGAATACCCAACCAGACCAGAAGTTGGTTAATTCAGAGGGGGTTACCCTTTCCGCTCTTCTGTACTCTCTGCTTTACCATCCCCTCCCTCCTCCGATCAAGGGATGTCAATGCAATAGGTCTGTGATGGTCTGTCTCAAGTGTAGATGCTACTGATAGGTTTCACAGACATCAGTGTGAGTGAAGGGATAACAGAATGAAAGAAGTATTTTGCCTCAAAGGTGGTCCTCTGTTGGTGCTGAAATCAGGACTAACGGTGGCTCTTCTCTCACTTAATGAGCCCAGGCAAGGCAAGCTCTGTTGTTATTTTCATCACATACCATCAGTGTTTTAGGAAAGGTTGTACCTCTGTCTTTCATGGTCCACTGGCCAACCAAATATGATTATATGACCAGAAGTGAAGGGAAGGAGAGCACTTGCCTATAATCTGCCCACACTAAATAACGAAGAGATGAAGAAAGGAAAATGAAGCTCACCGTTTTTATTTTAAGTGTTCATTCAGACATTCAGGATTGAGGTTAGGAATGTCTCCCTAAATCTTTTTTCTGAATGCATTGAACTATGTATTAGGATTTTATTCTTCTCCAGTAGAGCTGGAATTTCAAAATCCATGGGGCAGAAACACTAATCTGTAGTTATTAGAGACTGTAACCTAGCTAAGATCAGCCCTGCTATATTTCCTTCCCTAAAAAAAAAAATTGCCGCCAAGACCTAGATGCTGTATTAAAGGAACATTCTGTTTTTCCACACCAACACCACTGAATGAAAGTAAAGAGATTAGAAAGCATCTTAAATACATATTTCAAATTATAAAGACCATCTCACACAATGAAAGAAAATGCAAAGTTACTGGAAATCTATTTATTTGATCATGGTGTCTATCTTTGTGAGGTTGTACTGTATAGAGGTTCTGAACAAATTCATTGTTCTACTCTCTTAACGATGTACTATGACTTGCCTAAACATTTGCAGATCTGAAAATAGCTAATGTAACACTTTCTAATCTTTTCAAATAATTAAATGTCTAGTCTGAATTTGATTTGGGTAAAAGGGAGCAATAATATTTTCTTGGTCTATAGAAGGCTCAAATATCTCTCTTTTGAAGGTATTCAGATATAGGAAACTTTATAAGAGATATAACTATTGCACAATTTTTAGAAGAAGAGATTTGGGAAACTTTATCATGTCTTCTCAAACCTTTTAACGCTATCTTAAGGACCAAGGAAAGTGATAGATTAAGAAAACTGTCTTTATCAGGGCTGTCCAACAGAACTTTCTACAAAGATGAAAATATTCTGTACTGTCCAGTATGGTAGCCACTGGCCTATCTATTCAAGTAGCTATTGAGCATTTGAAATGTGGCTAGTGCAAAGAGGAAATAAAGGTTTAGTTTCATTACATTTCAATTAATCTAATTAATTAAATATAACTAGTGGCCATAGTGGACAGTACAAGTCTGAATCATTCAGGCCAAAAACATCATCTTAAACTCTGAATTCAGTCAGTGGAGTATATTTACATCAAGTATTTTTATCTGAGTCAGCAATGTGTTGTCCACATGGAGACTAACACTTCCATTTATTCTTATGACTAAATTAAAGCAAAACAAAATGAAAAGTGAATGCTCAGCATTATCACATTGGCCTGGGGCTGGAGCTAAGGTTTCCATCTAGTGCTGGCTTCATCACCAATTCTCTGATGATCTTTAAGTATGCAATACTGGCCGGGCTTGGTGGCTCACCCTGTAATCCCGCGTTTTGGGAGGCTGAGGTGAGTGGATTGCCTGAGCCCGCGGGTTCGAGACCCGCCTGGGCAACTTGGTGAGACCTCATGTCTACAATAAATAAAAAATTAGCAGGGCGTGGTAGCGCATGCCTGTAGTTCCAGCTACTTGGAAGGCTGAGGCGGAAGGATCGCTGGAGCCCAGCAGGTCGAGGCTGCGGTGGCTGGGAGCAGCCACTGCACTCCAGTCTGGGTGACAGAGTGAGACTCCAACTCAAAAAAAAAAAAAAAAAAAAAATACAATAT
>CAUYQG010291667.1:0-15635 GCA_963574415.1 Tarsius wallacei
AAAAAATTAGCCGGGCGTGGTAGCGCACGCCTGCAGTTCCAGCTACTTGGAAGGCTGAGGCAGAAGGATCGCCGGAGCCCAGCAGGTCGAGGCTGCGGTGGCCGGGAGCGGCCACTGAACTCCAGGCTGGGCGACACAGTGAGACTCCAAATCAAAAAAAAAAAAAAAAAGAGTAAATGAATATGGCAGACACTGCTAGTTACTGGCCAGTACCCATACTTTCTTTCTTCCTCTAAGTAATAGAATCCCCTGCTGCCCACCTAGACAGTACATTAGAATTAGAAGTAGCAACACAACAAAATTCAGGCCAATGGAATGTGAAGAAAAGTATTGTGTGTAGCTGCTGAGTCACTTCCTTAATGATAAAGTTGCTTGCCATGAACCTCCTCTGCCCTCTTCCACCTAGCTGAGAAATACCAAAAATTGATGCAACTACCTTGGATGCCTAGCGTGGAAGCCACATGGTCAGTGTGGCAGAGCTGACTCACCAGCCTAGATCCTCAAATGACCTCCTAAGACAGTTATTGCATTTCTGGATCTCTTTGTTATAGTAATTTAGCCTGTACCATAACTAATAAACAAATAAGGAGTATATGTGTGCATACGCACACACACAGACACACACACACAACTATGAGATTGGCTAGACTAGCGCTTGATAGCAAGAGTAGGTAATGATTAAGGGGAATTTTAAAATGAGGTTGCTGGAAATATGACAGAAATGATTATAGGTTGAAGTAAGAACAAATTAGATACAAATAGAAGTCCTATAGGACTACATTTTTAAATCATGACAAACATAAAAACAACTTCAAAAAATTAATAATCCTCTACTGATGTTGAGAAGCTCACATAGCATAAACATAATGCATTATTATCAAAGTCTTCTTATCATGTTGATGGTGGTCCCGAGACTATAAGCTTCCAGAAGGTAGAAATAATATCTTATTAATTTTTGTATCCTTTCCCTTCTTTCTACTTTGACCCTACTACATTGGTAAGCACCAAAATCTCGGAATCATCCAAGGATTAAAAACAAATGCTAAAAACTAGCATCGTTTAACAAATGTTACAAACTACAGAATGTATTGCTATTATCTTCATGCCAATAATCTGCAACTTCTGCCACTTGCTGGTTTTGAGAAATCCAAGCATATTTTTTTAATCCTTAGATCTATTACAGAATCTGTGCATCAAAACATCAAAACATTAATGTTTTAGATGTATAATTAACATTTATTCAATATCTCTTCTGTGCCTGGCTCTATGTTTACTTCCACATAATATTACCCATTTAAAGTTGGCATAATCATCTCCATTTGAAAGATGAGGCAACTAAGATACAGATTAAATGACCTACCCAAGATTATACAGCTGATAAATAATAATAGAGTTTGGACTAGAATCCGGATTTCCTGACTCAATATAGTTCTTTTTCTGAGACTCACTTCATTGCCTCATCACCTTCTGATATATTTCTACATATCAAACATATTAGGCCAAACAACAAACCACACAAACAAAAATCCTGCCAGCACTGTAATAACTGCCATAAATGATGAACAGATAAACAAATGGCAGTCCTAGCCACAATATCAGGATCAAGAAGGTCCATGGGTAAACATATGAGAGCAACTCCTTTCTGAATAAAAACTGGAAAGCTTTCCAATATAAAAATAAGCAAAAGGACACCTCCAGTAACATAAACATTTTGATCCACTTTTGAAAACTATCACCTAATTCAACATAATTCTTCACCATAGATCTAACCAGAATCCTTTGAATCTGAAGGATAGGTAAATATGATGAGAATGGATATGCCAAGGTCAGAAAGTGTCCTGCTATACAGGACTCTAAGTGGTTAAATTAATTGTACATCTTCCCATAAAACTTTACACTTACTTAAGAAGAGATTCTATGCATTCTGTGTTATACATCTTGATCAGAAATGGTCCAGGAGGAAGAAAAAGTAGTAAATTATTCATCTCCAGTTTGCTATTGTCTAGTTCATTTATATTGTTATTTGAATTGTCTCTACTTAAAGTTAAAGAGAGAAAGCTAGGAAGAAATGAGACTGAGAAAACTGATGAAATGAGTTATCTCTGCAATTCTTGGCCATGACAGTGGGGACATAACAGTATCTAAGAATTTCAGGTGCCAGATAATTATCAACTTGGTCTCACATCTCTGAGATTAAACTTCCCACTGTCCAGATGGAAACTTGATGTGAGTCCACCACAGGCAAGTCCTCCTAAAAAGAAATCAGAGCTGAAGAAGGAAATGTTAAAATTCATGATTTCAAGAAGTGTCATAATATGCCTTATAGCAATGACTTTCACCCTTTCCAAAAAAAAGTATGACTCGAATCAAGAAGTAACCCCATCCTCTTTGCCCACTGATATATGTGTTAAGGGCAATTTTGCCTTTCACAAAAGAGGGCTTTCAGAGTTGTAAGTAAAGCAGAAGAGTTCTAAGTAGTAAGGTAAGAAATGCTTTATTACAGGCCTCCCTCCAACAGAATACTAAATAAGGGTGGGGTTAGGAGATAAATGCGAGGAACTAGCTGGATCACACGGAAAGATGTATGTGGAAGGCACTTGTTTGATGGACCCAATGAGCACAGAAGAGTTCCCTCCCATTCTGGGTGTCTACAGCACACCCTCCACTCTTGTGATGAAGTTTCTGCTTCAATGGGACAACGGCTTTCTATCAAAGAGTGTCACAACATCTTATCAAAGCATGTCATAACACAGAAGCCTTCTAATTGATATGGAGAGCTCTGCAAGAGCATAGTAGCTGTAAGCTATAGCATCACCTCTCTTTAGGGAGAAGGAACAAAATTTAATACACAGGGAGACAGAAAGATAATTAATTGCCTTCTTGGCAACCCACCACTCTACTGCCAATGGGATCACTGTGACAAGTTATGAAATTCAAGTCAAAATATTTAACTCAGCCACTTATTCAAGTGGTAGACCCAATTTTAGGCACCCCACAGCTAGGGTGCTGATAGAGAAAAGTCTTCTCTTCATTTTTCTGTAGTAGCACATATAACTGTTGGCATTTATGGGTGTCCTGTTTCCTCTATGAAGGATATATCTGTCTTTAAAGTACACTCATGTATTTCTATCAATGTAAGGAAAGAATGATGAATACAGAGAATTATAATAAGTTGGATAGTTCCAGAAAAGCATAGAAACTAAACCAAAAATTAGATTAGTACTAGAAGTCTTTCAAAATAACCTGCTACAAAGTGGTCCTATCAAAAGGGTATAAGAGAATGAATTAGCAAATATTTCCAAAATAAATGGTGATTATGCCAACTAGATTTATAGCTCCTGGAAGATGAAATATCTGGGTCACCCTAATAAAACCTAATGATGTAAATTACACAGCCAAGGGAGGAAATTCTTTGACCCAAGATTCAAGGTTAGGGTGAAGAACAGATGAGGCCCTGAGGAATGAGTTAGAAGTGGAAAAGGCAGGAGAAAAAGAGAATGTGTCTCAGAATTGATTAAGCCAGGGTCTCCACATGCTCACTGAGTCTAGTTACAGGATTTTCAAGAGGTAAAGCCTCCTTAAAGAGAACCCACAGGATGTATTTACTGCTGTTTTTAAATTCACAAACAATAAAAATTTGTTCCATTTCAAGGGTATGGTTTGATAAGTTTAGACAAAAGTATATATCCATGTAATCATCCTCACAACCAAGGTATAGAACATTTCCATCATTCTCAAAATTTCTCCAAGTCTTTTACAGTCCCACCGTCCAAGGCCTAAGCAGCCACTCATCTGCCTTCTGACACTTTGGACTATTGACTCTTCTAGGTTTCCATATAAGTATAATCCTGTATTATATACCCTTTTGTGCCTGTTGTCTTTTGTTAAGAAAAAAATTTTTCTATTCGTCAGTGCTGTTTGGAGCAGTTTATTCCTCTGTATTGCTTAGTAGAGTTTCACTGAATGAATACACTACAATTTGTTTATCCATTTACCTGTTGATGGACATTTCAATTGTTTCCAGATTTTGGCTATTATGAGTAAAGTTACTATGAACATTTGGGCACAAGTCTGTGTGTAGACATATGTTTTCATTTCTCCTGGGTAAATGCCTAGGAGTGGATTGCTGACTCATATGGTAAAGTGAATGGTTAACTTTATAAGAAGCTGCCAAGCCAATTTCCAAAGTGGCTGAACAATTTTGTATTCTCACCAGCAATATGTGAGAGTTCCAGTTACTTCACATCCTCACCAGCACTCAATATTGTCTGTCTTTAATTTTAGCCATTCTATTGTATGTGTAGTGGTACCTCATTGTGAGTTTAATTTGCATTTTCCTGACTGATGTTGAGCATCTTTTTATATGCTTATTGGCCATTCATGCCTCTTCTTTTTTATGAAGTGCCTGTTAAAATCTTTTGTTCATTTTTAAATTGGGTTAGTTCCCGCTATGTTGACTTCAACTTTTACTAAGGATGACAGCACTTCTGGTCAATTTGATTTAGAGCTAGTAATTTGAGGCTCTCTGATGGTACTGCTAGGCTCAAAATTACTAGCCAGGGATCAAGTGAAAGGGTCAACAATAGAAGGAATGCATAAAACAGATCATATCACTCTCCTGCTTAAAATCTGCCAATGACCTCCCATGGCAATTAAAATAAAATCCAAGCTCTTTATCTTGGCCCTAAAAGCCAAGATTTTGTGATTTGACCTCTGCATTGCTCTCCAACCTCATCTCTTGTCATCTCCCCCATCATCCTCTGTGCTCCTGACACCTCTTCTTTTTGTTCCTCAAACGCACACCACCACATTTGCTCTTGGCTGTATCCCTCTGCCAGGGATTATATGTATTCCTGTAGAGTTTTGATGTGCTGCCTCCTTCTAATCACTCGCTCTCGACTTTAATGTCAAGGTTTCCCCGTCTAAGCCTGATCAATAGCACCCCTCAGTTCCTCTCTATCTTAGCACTTGTCACTGTCTGAAATTATCTAATATTTTTGTATGTGTTTATTGTCCATTTCTCTCACAATAGAATTCATGTTTCAAAAGTATAGAAACTTTGTCTTGGTCACTGATTATTTCCTGAAATCTATAAGTGATGCCAAGAATATAGTATGAGCTCATTGACTATTTTTTAGAAAGGCTAGTTCTCTTCCCCCTCAGTTGTTTCTCCCAACAAAAGTTCCCTGAGCAGCCTTTGGAGTCACAGGAAACCATCCTTTGGGGAAGGCATTGCCACTTCCCTAGGCCAATCACAGGCAAGAGTGATTTAGCTTGTGAGGTGAGGTGGGTAAGAGACAAGGGGTAGCTTTTGGCCAAAGGAGGGGGAAGGGACATTTCAGATTTCATGTTATAGACAATCAGTCTCTTTTGGGATTGCTCAAGTTTCTGGGCATTATCTTTTCCCCATTGTGGCTGACAGCTTTCAGTCTTCACGATGTTTTAGGCTTTTCTCTGAGCCTCTTCAGTGGCAGAAAGCTTCAGCTTGCTTTCCAGGCCAGGTTCCCATCTGCCACTTCTAAACCTCATTTTTACTTCTTCTAGTTTGTGATCTGATCATGTCAATCCTTTGTATAATACTTAAGCTCTGTTTTTCAATTCAAATTGGAAATTCAATGCAAGAAATTGGTTTTTTTCCCTCCTGTCCTTCTAGGTTCCCATAGTTTACCTGTCAGTTAAAAAAAATATGATTGATTGATAGGTAGGTGGGTAGATGATAGATAGATGATAGATAGAGGATAGATAGATAGATAGATAGATAAGATAGATACAGATAAATGTTATCCATATTTTATTTGTGCTATTGTTTGAGAACATCTTTCAAGGGGCTCATGGCTAGTGACCACACAAAACTACTTCCATTTTTAGTAAATGTTCTCTTTCTAGTTCCAGTATGGAAAGAACTTGTTCTCTGCCCATATCCCAACTAGCCAACAAAGTCTCTCCCTCTCCCAATTATTATAATCTCTATAAAGCCATAGGCCTTCTCTTTAGGTGTTTAGTAATAAATTTTTTAAAAATTAAATGAAAATTACTCCCAAGTTTTGAGTTAACTTTATATGTGTAACACTTATAATTATTTAAAGTATTAAATATTTTTATAAATATTTAAATACCCACATAATGGAATTTTACTCAATAAAAAAGAATGAACTTCTGCCATACCCAGCAACATGGATCGATAGATCCCAAACACATTATGCCAAATGAAAGACACCAGGCTGGACAGGCTACACACTGTCTGATTCAATTTACATTAAATTCTTGTAAAGGCAAAACTATAGGGCAAAAAAGAGATCAGTTGTTTCTAGGACTTCTGGGTGGGGGATGGACTTGCAACAAAAGAGAATGTCAGAATTTTTTCGATGGTAGAACTTTTTTTTTTTTTTTTTTGAGTTGGCATCTCACTCCGTCACCCAGACTGGAGTGCAGTGGCCGCTTCCGGCCACCGCAGCCTCAACTTGCTGGGCTCTGGCGATCCTTCCACCTCAGCCTTCCAAGTAGCTGGAACTACAGGCGCGCGCTACCGCGCCCGGCTGATTTTTTTATTTATTATAGAGATGAGGTCTTGCCAAGTTGCCCAGACGGGTCTCGAACCCACGGGCTCAGGCAATCCACTCACCTCAGCCTCCCAAGTCGCGGGATTACAGGCTGAGCCACCGAGCCCGGCAGGTAGAACTTTTCTATGTCTTGATTTTTGGTGCTGGTTACACAACTTTATACAGTTGCCAAAACTTGCAAAACTGCACACTAAAACAAATGAATGTTACTGTAAAAATATATAAATAAATAAAATTTAACTTATATTTAAGTACAACTATTTATAGTACTAAATAATTACACATTGTATGCTGTATTACTCAGGATTCTCCAGAAAAACAGAGCCAATAGGATGTGTATATAGGAGAGATTTAAGGAACTGGCTCACATAACTATGGAGACTAGCAAGTCTAAATCCTGCAGGGTGGCCCAGCAGACTGGAGACCCAGGGAAGAGCGGCAGTCCAAGCCCATAGGCAGTCTGCTAGCAAAATTCCCTTTTCTCTGGGGGAGGTCAGTCTTTTTTTATTGAGGCCTTCAAGCCAATGAATGAGACTCACCCACATTCTGGAGGATAATGCTTTACTCAATCTAGTAATTAAATGTCAATCTCATCTAAAAAATACCTTCACAGAAACATCTAAAATAGTATTCAATCAAATATCTGGGCATCATGTCCTAACTGAGTGAAAACACATAAAATTAACCATTACATATGTAAAGCGACCAAAGAATATAAGACAATATATGGGAAATATGATCAACTGAAGAGTCAAATCATGGGTGACAAGAAAAAGTGCTAACATTTACTGAGCACTGACTATTCATTGCCAAATCCTTTGCAGACACTAGTTAGCACATTAAACGTTGGTAGATTTTATATATATCTGTTTTTGCAGATGAAAACTATGAAGCCCAGAGAAGTTAAATAACTTGTCCAAGACTACTCAGCAGGTACTCTAACCCAGATCAGTGTGGCAACAAAGCCCTTGGAAATTTATACAAGAAAGTACTCCAGATGTTCAAGAGAGGTAGTAGGGAATGGTGGGAATTGGGGCAAGCTTGCCTAGGTAACTTTTTAAATTCTTCCCTTTGTAGTGAGGAAATCCATTCTTTTTCTAACTCACAATGTCATAATCAATAACTTTTCACTGACTGATTCTGTATGTATATCTTTATTTAGAAAAGGTCTATATGCTATTCATAAATAAGCATGTAATAATATGTGTGCGATAAGTAAAAATAAGACTTAACTACTATTCTAGAACATGTATCATTACATTTTTAAACCAACAGTCATTGTGGCCAGAGGCATTTAACTTCCTTTTTTTTGTTTTTGAGACTAACCAAAAGCACATCCTCTTAAACAGGACACCTTGATTGCTTTCAAATTTTTTGAAATTGTAATAGTATTTAGCAGTGAACATTCTTATATATATAAACCTTCATATACATAGCTCATCATTTCCTACTTAGAAGTGGAAATATTTTATCAAAGTATGTCAGTGTGGTTTTAATTTCTCTTTCCATGATGCTAATGGGATTGAATACCTCTATATATGTTTATTGGCCATTTAGATATCCTTTTATGAAGTGCCTGTCCTTTGGCCTCTTTTTCTGTTGGGTTGTATGTATTTTTAAGTTAATTTGGATGAATTCTTTATGTATTTTGGATCTTTGAGGGATATTTGTAGATAACTGTATTTTGTAAATATCTTCTCCCACTCTCTGGCCAGCTTTTTCATTCTTTTAATGTTGTCTTTTGCTGAATAAAAGTTCTTAATTGTAACTTAGTCATATTTGTCCCTCTTTTTATTTAGAGTTAGTGCTTTTTAGTCCCATTTTTAAAGTCCTTTCTCCCTCAAGGTCATAAAGATATTCTTCTCTGTTTTCTTCCAGAAGTTTTTTTTTTATTTATTTTCTTGTAGAACATTCACATTTATATCCACAATCAATCTAGAACTGACATTTGTGTGTGATATGACGTATTTATTGTAAAGTAAATGCAAAAGCAAAACATCTCGCAAAGCGAATGTATAGCTTAAGGTCAAGAAATAGAGCATTACCTGCCATTCCTGGATCCGTCTATGTGCCTATTCCCCAAATCAGTCCTCTCTCAGATCCTGATTGTTGAGTGCTGTCAGTATTGACCCACACTGAGCCACAATGGCCATCGGTTTACATCTCATCTCATTCAGTCACTGGATGTGGGCTGCCCTGGGAAAGGTATGATCCCAAACAAGGCCGCACTCTGCACCTGAGTCAGATCCTGAAGTAGCTGATAGCTCCCACAGCTGGGAAGCAAATCTTCCTTGGATGGCACATCTCCATGTCTTCCAGACCTTGTCACCTAGTTTTGTTTAAACATTGTCTGCTGAGATTTTATTTGAAATTATACTGAATCTATCACTGAATTTGGGAGAATTTACATCTTCATAATATTTAGTTTTCCAGTACATAAAAATGTCACATCTCTTACCTTGTTTAGTTTTGTAGTTTTTATAATGTTGTGTGGTTTCCTGTTTACAAGTCTTGTACATCTTCTGATTGATTTTTCTCTTAGTTATTTAATGGTTTTTGATATCATTTTTTTATTTTTCTTTTCTACTTGTTTACTGTTTTTTTTATATTGACCTATTATCTTGTGATCTCCCTTGAGTCATTCATTAGTCCTAATGGATTTTCTGAAGATTTTTTTTCAGATTTTCCACATACATAATCATGTCACTTGCAAGTAATGAAAGATTTACTTATTTATCTCCAATCCTTTTTTTTTTTTTTGGTGTTTTCTTTTGTTTTGTTTTGTTTTTGTCTTTTTGTCTGTCTTGGATTCCCAGGAAGTATTGAATAGTACTGATGAAAGCAGGCTCTGTCTCATTCTTGGTATCACAGGGAAAGCTTTCAATATCTCACCATTATATATAAATTTGCTGCAGATTTTCTGAATGCATATTTTCAGATTTAAAAAGTTTCTTCTACTCCTGAGTTTTTTAATAATATAAGCAATAAATTTTATCAAGTGTTTGTTCTACATCTTCTGAGATAATCATATTTTTCTCTTTTATTCTTTAATGTTGTATGTTTACCTTGATTAATATTCTTAATATTAAAGCAACCTTGAAACAGAAGTAACTTGAGATCGCTTTTTTTAATAAATCAATAGATTTAATTTGCAAATATTTCATTTAGAATTTGTGTATACCAGTTCACAGAGAGATGGCGTGTTCTTTCTTACAATGTCTTTGTCCCATTTGGATATCAAGGTTATGTTGGTCTCATAAAACAAGAGTTACTTTTCTTTCTATTCCCTGGGAGAATTTAAGAATTATACTTTTTTGTTTGTTGCAGCTCTTTTCACAATAGCAAAAACATGAAATCAACTATGCTGCCCATCAAAAATGCTGGAGAAAAAATACGTGGTACATATACTTGATGGAATATTGTGCAGTCATAAAGGACAAACATGTGGACTTCGCAGCTACTTGGATGAATTTAGAGTCTATCATACTCAGTGATCTATCATAGAAACAAAGAACAGAGTACCATATGTTTTCACTCAAAAGTGGACCTTGAATAATTATCATAATGCTATATGAGGGACTGGCAGTAGTGGGAAAATGCCGGGGCAGAGTGGGATTGGCAGTTAAGGGAAACTGCCAGGGGAGAGAAGGGCACTCCTCATCAGCAAGGGTGCCTGAATAATGAACATTTGTATACCTAGCCCTGAATTGTACCCCACATCTTTAAAATAAAGAAAAAAATTTGATACTTTCTAAATGAAGGTTGGAGGAAGTAAGGCATCCAAGTTTAGAGATTTCCATTTGGGAAGATATTCGATTTATTTTAATAACTGTAAGACTACTCAGATTTTCCATTTCTTGTATTATTTTTGGTAAGTTTTCATTTTTTCAGCACTTTTTCTATTTTATTTACATCTTCAAAATTATTCACATAAGGTACCTATTTTCTTTAGAATATTTTCCTATTTTCTTATTAATTTTGTAGGATTTGCAGTGATGTCCCCTTTATCATTTCTGATATTAGCAATTTTGTGCCTTTACTCTTTCCCTCACAGTCTTGCTAGAAGCTTATCAACTTGATTAATCTTTTCAAATAACCAAATTTGGCAGTTTTATTCTATTGTATGTTTTCTTTTTGCTTCCTTAAGTTCCATTTTTTCCTTAATTTCCATTTTTATCTTCATTGTTTCCTTCTCTTACTGTCATTGGGCTCAATTTTCTATAGCATTTCTAATTTCTTAAAATGGATACTTCAATCATGGCTTTTTGCACAAAATAATATAAACATTTTAAGACAATATATATCTATATCATATTTTGTCATTCAATTTAAAATATTTTCTTGTTTTCATTGTACTGTTTTCTTTGACCCTTCTTAATTAAATAGTGTATTTCCAAACATTTGGGCTTCTTTTTTCTGTTATTTTTCTGTTGTTGTGTAGCTTAGTTGCACTGGGGTCCAAGAACACAAGCTATACAATTTGTCTCCTAAAATTTGTTGAGAAATATTTTACGGTTCAGCATGTTCAATTTTGATAATGTTCCATACTCTGCAGTTGTCAGTTGCAGTATTCTATTTGTAGATGACACTGATTTTGTTAGTTTCATTAATCGTATTAATAAGATCATCTGTATACTTACAGTATGGATTTCAGTTTAGATTTTTTGTCTTTTAGTTCTATCAATTACTGATAGATGTGTTTTGGAGTTTCCCAATATGATGGTAGATTTTTCCATTTCTCATTTTCGTTCTAGAAAAAATTTGCTTTGTATACTTTGAACCTAGATTATTGGATGCATACAAATTTATAATTGCTTTATCTTCTAGGTCTTTTGACCCTTCTCATCTTTTGAAATGTCTTTTTTCATTTGTAGTAATGTTTCTTTTTAGTTGTATCAGACTAACTTTCTTTTGCTTAGGTTTTGTATGGTATATCATTTAACTTTCCACCTTTCTTTGCCTTTACCTTCAAGAGGTGTCTTTTCTAAGTATAACATAATTTATTGTAGTTGTTTTTTAATATGGCTTGGTAATTTGGGGTTTTTAATTGGAAGATTTAGTCAATCAATACTGAATGTACTTGCAGATAAATTTGAATTTATATTACCAACTTATTGTTTGTTTTCCCTGTTTTACTTACCATTTCTTCAACCTGTTTCATGTTACTTTCTCTCTTTTTGTCTTTAATGAATTAAGTATATTTTTGCTCCATTTTCTCCTCTATTAACTCATCAGTTATATATTATTTCACTATTCTTTTCACCATTACCCTGATTTACAGCATGCATTATTTTTTAAAGTTAAAATTAATTATTTTATTACTTCCCAGACAATGCTAGGTCCTTAGCATACTTTAACACCTCCACTTTATTTATTATTATTTTCATGATTTTAATTGTACATATATTTTAAACTTTATGAGAAATTATAATTTTTGTTTTACATAGCAAATATCCATGTATTTTCATATTTCTGTCTGGAATCACTTTGCTTGGATCTAAAGATCTCCCTTTAGTACTTTATTTTTAGCACAAGCATGTTTATGAACAACTCTCTGGTTTTCTGGAAATATCTTCATTCCATCTTTTCTTTGAAGGATATTTTTGCATAATATAAAATTCTACATTGATAGTTACTTGCTTTCAGTTCCTCTGGAAGTTCTGAAAACTACCTGATAAATTTAGCTAATTTAAGCAGGAGGGAGTTTACTAAAACAGGTTTGTTGTCCGCAGCTAGGAACTTTGATGACTGTAGGTTTGCAAATTACTAGTCAAGTGTCCCATTCAATAATAATGATGAATTGTAATTATACTTTTATCACATGCTGTCCTATTAATACTTAACACTGCTTCTGGATTTTTGTATTTTATTTTATTGATTATTCTTATTATAGAAACAGACTGTTTAAGTTATTTATTTGTATTTATAATACATTAAGTATCTCATAATTCAAGTCCCCTCTCACTTCACCACTTTTCTTTTTCAAAATTGTGCAAGTACATCCCATTCCTTTTTTCTTCCAGACAATCTTAAGAATTGTTTTATAAAGAAGTTCCTACATAAATATCATTAGGACTTTGATATAAAAGTAACATATCCATAAATTAACTTACAGTCAATTTACAATATTGTCTTCACTCCAGGAACATGAGTTATGGAAGTCATATGTCTCTGAGAAGGTAAAGGTGAGTGTGTGTGTGTGTGTGTGTGTGTGTGTGTGTGTGTGTGTGTGTGTGTAGGTCTTGCACATTGCATATTACTTTTATTCATAAACATAGAAGATTGTGTCTATATAAATGAAATATTTTCCACAATGTTTGCTAACTCATTAGTACATAAGAATGTCACCATGCAGAGCTCTCTAGTTATCACCATTTTTCCTTAATCCTTTTGGGCTCTTCAAGATACATAATCATAAAATTAGAAAACAAGGATATTTTTTCTTTTTTTCCCCAATAGCAATGCCTATTTTTACACTAAACTTTACAAGTTAAAGGAAAATATTAAATAAAAGTTGTAAAATATTATATATCCATATAATAGAGTATTATTTAGCCAACAAGTAATGAAGTATTGATACATATTACAACATGAGTGAACCTTGTAAACATTACACAAAATGAAAGAAGCCAGTCACAAAAGACCAAATATTGTATGATTACATTCATACAAAAGTACAGAACAAGGAAATCTATGAAGACAGAAAATAGATTAATGGTTGCTTAGGGTTGGAGTAGGGGGAGGTATGTGGGGATGTTGAGTAATAGCTAATGGGATTTTTTTTTTTTGAGGTAATGAAACTGTCTAAAATTGACTGCGGTGTTATTTGCACATTATTTGTCAATTTATGTTATGTGAACTGGATACCAATAAAGCCATTCCAAAACAATAAGAGTTTTGATAACTTGCATCTTTATTTTGTCTCCTGCCTTTAAAAGAAAAAATTCCAAGCTAGAATTTCAGTTGTACATGACTTTGGTTACCAGTTCTATATAGCCAATCATTTTACTCTAAGTCTTCAATGACAACATTTTGTGCTTTGATTATAGATAGTAAGGGGACTGGAACACCAAAAACTACACTTCCCAGATACTCTTGCCAACTGGCTTTCTTTCAGTAGCTTCTACCAACAGAAGGCACTGGTAGAAGTCTCAAAGATGAAGAAAAACCATCTTCCTACATCTGGTTTCTGATGGTGTATCTGGTAGAGGCAGCAGCAGTGAAGACAGTCTCAACTTGAAGCAGTAGCAACAGTAATGCCAAAAATGGCAGTAGCAATAGCCAACAGCAGCAGGTTCCTGGATCCTGCATAGCAGCTGACTCTCAAAGGCAGAAACATAGCACCCCTGTCAGCTGGGAAACACATCCCTTGCATACTAGTCATTTTACTGCATTTACTTTTTTTAGTGACCTTGCCTTCCCCGAGACCTTTCATTATGCTTGTCATCGATTCCAGTGTTAAATTTCTTCTGTTTTGCACATGTAGAGCAGTCTCTATTTTCTTGAGCAGACCCTGCCTGATAAACATAGTAAGGAATTTTTTTTCATTCCAATTTTAACAGTAGTTCTCATCAGAATGGATGTTAAATTATGTCAAATGTTTGCTTCAAATCTGTTTTTTTTCTATTGACATTGATGAAATTGAGAGAGGAGACAGCTAGAGAAAGGCTAGGCAGACAAACAGAGCAGGTCCCTCAGTAATAAAGTAGTGAACCTCTCAGGCTGATACGCTTGCATTGGTAAATAAGTTCCCTAGAAGCTTCTCAAGCTAGAGCTTAAGTACTCACTGCTGGGATAGAAAAACAACCAACCAACTCACTGCCAAGTACCGACCAATCAGATCACCATTAGGCTCCTACCTCCTGCCAATTGGTCCTTAGTGTTAACCAATCAGCACACCTGATGCTGACCAATCAGCTCACAGCTAGTGCTAGCCAATCAGCTCAGTCTTAGGGCTATATTAGCACCGGGTTCCAGCCCCAAATGGCAAACCCCTGTGGTCCCCTCCCGCTTGGTGCTTTTATGTCCTCTCAATAAATCCTGCTTTTTCACTTTCTAGCTGTCGGTGTCCCTCCCTCATTCTTCCTGGGTACTAGACAAGAACCCCAACCTAAAGAGCTGCAGAAGATCATTGGAGCACAAGAGCTGTGCACCCAGCAGGCTGACTTGCCAGCTGACAGAGCCAGCTGAACCAGAAGAGCTGCTGGAAGAAGGCTAGACTCTGAAGCTGAGACACTTCTGGGGGCTGCAACACTCTCAGGGCCTGGCTTGCCAGCCCATTAGAGCCAGTACTTCTGGTGCTAGGTTTACCAGCCCATCCAGCTGAGCCTCTCTGACCCTCTCTGGAACTCAGCTGGCTGACCCATTGAGCTGACCTGAAAAATCTGTATCAAAGTGAGATATATTTTAAAATGTCCTAATACTGAATCAACTTCACATCTTAGTTTAGGATCCCCCAAAAGCAGAGTCTGATACAAGGACATCTACTTGAGAGGTGATCCCAGGACATCGGAGTGAGGACGTGGGCAGAGTGAGACAGGGAAGGAAGAAAAGATAGTGAAGCATTTATGACCTGATTACTAGTGAGGGCAACTGGGGTTCAATTCCTTTCAGGGACTCAAAGGAATTGTGTACCATGCACCCTAGAATGCCTCCTCACTGAGTTTAACCCCAGCGGTTGGTGGTTCTTTCTGGGGAGTCAACTCCCCTGCACTTTTGGGACGTTCCTGCATGCAGGCTGAGCAAGCTCCCTCAATTTGGAGAAGCCCTGAGGCAAAAGTGATAAAAATATAGCTGTGGCTGAAGTCAGAAGACCCCTCCTAACCCTCTACTCCCCTCCTACCCCATGGGATTTGGGCAGGGCAGCATGGCATTTTTGAATTAAAGTGTTGTTGTATGGTGTTTTCTTTGAGCATCAGCGTTATAATAAAATGAATTGTGGTCGGGCTCGGTGGCTCAGCCTGTAATCCCGTGCTTTGAGAGGTTGAGGTGAGTGGATTGCCTGAGCCCGCGGGTTCGAGACCCGCCTGGGCAACTTGGCGAGACCTCATCTCTACAATAAATCAAAAAATCAGT
>CAUYQG010291670.1:0-12559 GCA_963574415.1 Tarsius wallacei
AAAAAAAAAAAACAGTCCCTTTAAAAGTGGGCAAAAGACACGAATAGACACTTCTCAAAAGAAGATATATGGGCAGCCAATAGACACATGAAAAAGTGCTCAGCCTCACTCATCATCAGAGAAATGCAAATCAAAACCACATTGAGAGGTCACCCAACCCCAGTAAGAATGGCAATCATTAATAAAACAGCAACAACAGATGCTGGCGTGGATGCCGAGAAAAAGGAACGCTTCTACACTGCTGGTGGGAATGCAAACTAATGCAATCTCTTTGGAAGACGGTGTGACGATTTCTGAAAGAACTAGAAATTGACGTTCCATATGACCTAGCAATCCTCCTATTGGGAATATACCCAGAGGAACTCAAGTAATTCTACAGTAAAGACATCTGCACACCTATGTTTGTGGCAACTCTATTCACAATAGCAAAAACATGGAACCAACAAAGCTGCCCATCGAAGCTGGACTGGACCAAAAAAATGTGGTACATATACACAATGGAATATTATACAGCCATAAATAAGGACAAAAATATGGGCTTCACAACAACTTGGATGAATTTAGAGTCTACCATATTCAGTAATCTCTCACAGAAACAAAGAACAGAGTACCATATGTTCTCACTCATCAGCAGACCTTGAACAATTATCATAATACGATAGGAAAGGGATTGGCAGTAGTGAGAAACTGCCAGGGAAGGGGGGTGGGATCGGCAGTTGGGGGAAACTGCCAGAGGAGGAACAGGCACACCTCATCAACAAGGGTACCTGCATAATGAACATTTGTATACCTAACTCTGAATTGTACCCCACATCTTTAAAAGAAAAGAAAAGAAAAAGAAAAAAAAAGGATTTGAATCTTAGAGTCAGAACAGGGCCAGTTTAGTATCCCAGATATTCACAGGTATATTTGGTACAATAGTTCATGCATGTGGAGGAATACAATTTTAAAATTTTAACCAATGTGATTTGAATTTGATACCTATTCATAGTGTTTTTCTGGTTCCTCTTAATAAACAGTGATTGATATGTATCTATTAAATGATGGATTTCAATACTTTCCCTTTGCATACATTGTTTTAAGAACTTTTGAATCAACGTAGCATTTTTCTTTGGGAATATTTTCTATTGCGAAGCTGAACATATTATCTTGGATATATCATTAGCATCCTCAGTCAAAGGCTTTTACTATTCTTTATTATGTATCGAGGGGAGTTTTTCAAGGCTGTTTCAAGACATACACACATTTCATTGAGTATCACAAATTTATAAAAACTTCACCACCACACCAGCAAGTATCTATGATTTGCTTCAGAATATTTAATGAGCTACCATTTTCAAATACTTCTAAAGAAAGTATAATATAAACATTTATGTGCATGATGATTCACAAAAAGCTGCCATTATGCATGTAATTAGAGTCTCCCGGTAATTTGCCAGACGACAGGGCAGGTACTATTACATTCATTTGACAGATAGGAAAACTGAGGCTCAAAGATTTAGTAATGTAAACAATAAAACCCAGGTATTAAAAGGTATGACAGGACTTTGACCTTGGTTTTCTGATTTAGATAAAGGACTTTTTACAGCCCCAAATGGTCTTTCTGATTTGCACTTTATTTCTAGAATCTTATATACTTTTGGCTATAAAAGCCACAGAACTTATCTTTCACATGAAAAGTAACAATGACTCATGTCCTTGATTTCAAGCCAATAACCTTCAGCAGGATAGGAAAATGGACTTCAGAATTTAAGACAAAGGGACCTGGAGGGAAAGTAGACTCAATACAAATAAGCCTAGATATCCCTAGTTAATGCTCTTTTAAAATAGATCAGCCAAAGGGATTTCTGGGGGGGAAAAAGGAGAAACCATCACTCAAAGGAGATAGTAATCTTAATTGAAATCAGAAAACCTTCAGATCTCTTTGTGTATAAATGTGTGTGCTGTAATAGTGAACACTTAGAATCCCTTTGGGATTTTAAAAATTCTGGACAGTGTTTCATCATTCTTATTTATTTATTTTTTTAAATTGGAGGTGGATAGGGAGGAGGAAGTTCAGGGAACTCAGAATCCCTGAACCATACTCTGCTTCCTAAAAGTTCTTTCTATGGTGCTTCACTGGGCTGTCTGGAACCCAGGATCTTGGGGGACTACAATGATTTAGTATTCTAAAGGAAAAAAGAAAATAAAGAATCAGAATATGGTATTCTTAGGGAAAGAAACTGTCATTGCAGGTATCCATGAATTCCTTTGGAGGGTGAAAAGGAGCTTAGTTAAAATTCTGCAGCTCAACACAGTAAAGATAGAGAAAGTCACATGAGAATGTAGTGCAGAGATGATTCTGCTATAATTCAGCTCACAACAGCTTTTGAAGAAACAATTATAGTATACAAATATAATGATGACAACCTGTGATACCGTGATAGGATAAGAAATATACATTTGGTTTTGTCCTTTGTTTCTGGGAAAAAGGTCCCAAAACCATTGGAATTTCCTGATAAGGATGAGAGTAACATTTATTCTTATTTATTTAAAAAAAGCCCCATTTAACCATACCTCGGTTTATGCTAATGAGTTGACTCTTACGGGATGGACCTGGTTGCCTGAGGAACCAACCATGTGATTAGAGGGTTGGAAATTTCAGCCCTACCACCAGCCCTCTGTGAAAGGAGAGTCTGGAAATTGTGTTTAATCAACATTGGCCAATGATTTAATCAATAATTTCTACTTAAAGAAGCCTTCATAAAAACCCTAAGAGGGTGTTCAGAGAGTTTCTGAGTTGGTGAACACATGGAGGTGCTGAGAGAGTGGCATGCCTGGAGAGGGTGTGGAAACTTCATACTGCCTTCACACCATGCACTGTGCATTTTTCCTATTTGCCTGTTTCTGAGTTGTATCATGTATAATAAGCTGGTAAATATGAGTAAATATTTCCCTGAGTTTTGTGAGTCATTCTTGAAAATTATTAAACCCAGGAAGGGAATCACAGGAATTCCTGACTAGTAGCTGGTGGGTCAGAAGTCCAAAGGTCTAGATTTACAATTGACAACTGAAGTGAGGGGCAGTCTTATGGGACTGTGGCCTTTGCCTGTGAGGTCTACATAAACTGTGGACAGTTAATATCAGACTTGAGTTAAATTGTCCACCAAGCATTGGAGAATTGTCAAGGAAAGTTATTGATTTGATTCTCCAGCTACAGGTAAAGAAGGTAGGCATGACTTGGGTGAAAAATATATTGTCCCTGATTGTTTTCTTTAATATTGCATTCATCACTCTTAACTCCTCTTTAAGAGAGGGACAGGATGTAGGGTCTTGGGTTCTTACAAACAAAAACAAACAGACAAACAGGGACTTCTAATTTTAGCTCTGACAAATTAAGAACTTGGAAGTCATCATTCCCATTTTTACAACAAAGAAAAACTGGTGAATTGAAAATTAATTACTTTTCTTAGACCCATAAGATAAATGAATTTTCAAGGCTAACCTCCAGCTTACAATATGAAGAATAAAGTAAATTCAGAGTCACAGATGAAAATCTGCCAAAAAGCAGCAGAAGCCACTAAGGGCACAGACAGGTAGGTAGCTAAATATTAATGTTAATAAATTTCTAAAGCATGAGTGTGTACAAGCTTGAATGAAAAATTTCAGAGCAGTAGTCTTAGGGAGGCTCTCATACTTCTGTGGAATTTATCTCCAGCAACAACCAGGAATCTTGACACGGTGGAAATCAGAGAAAGAACCTCCCCAGATATAGTTTCACACTTCTGAAGAAGAAAATACACAATGTCCAAGAGGCTGAAGAAGTGATCCAGAGACAATGGACAAAACATGGGCTTTATTCAGCCCATGGAAGGTCCAGGAGCAGGCAGTTGGACAGGAAAAACTGCTTCCAGTTGCAAAAAGCACACAGGTTATATAACATTCTACATAGGGTAGAGTGTGAGGTTAAGCATGAAAGGCAGGGCTTCCTATGTGCAGGCATAGTGTGAAAGCATGCTCTTTTCATATGTTGCTTGCACACAGAATGGCTGTGGTTTATCTCTAGGGATGGGATTTTTACTATTATAATGAACTAAAGGTAAACTAAAAGTAACCAAAGGTTGGGCACTGATCCAGGCAGGCCTGACCTAATGTGAACCAGCCTATGAAGGGATGAACTGCCCCAAGAAAGGGTGCACAAGAGCATTCACCAGGCATAGCTGAAGAAGTGATCAGGATGTGTGGAGAACACTTCATTCAGTAACAATGGGCTATGGTCTTAGCATGACCTGCATGCCCAGGCAAGGAGATTGAGGGGAAGAGGACATCTTAGGTTGGCCAGTTGCAGGACCCTTCCCCAAGCTCCAAACCCCTGTCTGGGGCTATATTCAGGGTCTGCTCATGTTGCTAATGAGTGTGTGTCATCTGACACTTGGCACTAGCAAGAGGAATGAAAAAGTAATCCTTGTGATATATGTCCAGGGCCCTCCTTATAAAAAAAACATGCTCTTCAGGGGAAGAGAATTTGTCAGAACCATGTCCTAAAGCAATGGGAAAAGGGTATTTCTCCAACTCCAGTCCCCTCTAGTCTGTATTTCTCACCGAGAAGGGGGTGGGGTGGGAGATGTAACCGTAATCAATATATCAATGGCTCTAATGTACAAAGTAGACTACATGAGGAAACATACAAAGTAAGCAGAAAGATAAAAACTCTAAAAATGAAACAAAAGAAAGAAGTAGACATAAAAAATATGAACTTCGCAGCAACTTGGATGAACTTATAGTCTATAATACTGAGTGATCTATCACAGAAACAAAGAACTGAGTACCACATGTTCTCACTCATAAGTGGACCTTGAACAATTATCATAATACTATACGAAGGGATTGGCAATAGTGGGAAACTTCCGGGGGCAGGGGGAGGACTGACAGTAGTGGGAAGCTTCCGGGGGGGCAGGTGGGCATACCTCATCAACAAGGGTACCTGCATAATGAACATTTGCATACCTAACCCTGAATTGTACCCCGCATCTTCAAAATTAAAAATTAAAAAAAAGAGCAGTTTGCTCTTTATGAAGAAAAAAAAAACCTTCAGAGTAGAATACAAAAAAGTTAGCTGTACAGATATCCATTAAAAAATATTGTTTTACTAGAGGAAGTCATAAAGTCATACAAACATGAGACAACAAAAAAAAATAACATAAATAATATATTTAATGGGCTCATTGATCACAGTTTAGCAAAGAATCAGTGAGTTTACAGATTGGTCAGTAGTACCTTACAAACTGAAATGGAAAGGAAAATAATGATTTTTTTTTTTTGAGTTGGAATCTCACTCTGTCACCCAGACTGGAGTGCAGTGGCCGCTCCCGGCCACCGCAGCCTTGACCTGATGGGCTCCAGCGATCCTTCCACCTCAGCCTTCCAAGTAGCTGGAACTACAGGCGCGTCCTATCACGCCCGGCTCATTTTTGATTTATTGTAGAGATGAGGTCTTGCCAAGTTGCCCAGGCGGGTCTCGAACCCGCGGGCTCAGACAATCCACTCACCTCAGCCTCCCAAAGGTGCGGTATTACAGGCTGAGCCACCGAGCCCGGCTATGATTTTTTTTAAAGAGAACGGAACATTAAACAACTGTGGAATAATTTCAAAAGATGCAACCTACACATAGTTGTAATTCCAGAAAGAGAAAAAAGAGATAATAGACCAGAAAAAAAATGTAGAAACTAATACGGGTGGAGAATTTCCCAAAACTAATGACAGTCACCAAATAACAGATCCAGGAAGCTCAGAGGACACCAAGCAAAATAAATACCAAACCAAACCAAACAAAAATGACACTCATCTTCGTTTAAATTTCAGAAAACCAAAGAGGGGAAAATACCTTGAAAGTAGTCGGGGCGAGGGGATGGAGAACACTGTATCTTTAGGATACAGGATCTTTAAGTGTTACAGCAGACTTCTCAAGAGAAGCCAGGCAAGTAATATGAGAGTGAAATAAAATATGTAAAATGTTGAAAGAAAAATCTACCAACCCAGATTTTAATAGCCAGCGAAATTATCTCTCAATTAAGAAGGAGAAATAAAGACATTCTCAAAAAAAAAAAAGAGAGAGAGAGAGATGGACTGCCAGAAGGTCTATCCTGCAAACTGTATTCAAAGACTTTCTTCAGGCTTAAAGAAAACAACAGAGGTCAAAAATTTGGATCCATTAAAAAAAAAAAAAAGGAATAGTATCAGGAAGCAATTAATAGAAACATAAAATCTAAAAGATAACTATTTATATATAGTCATAATAGGAACAGTGTATTTGGTAATTATGACACATAGATAGATAAGTGAAAAATGACAGTAAAAGTATAAGAGATGGGAAGAAGTAATTAAAAATACTCTGCTATAGTTACTTGTACTACAGGTACAATGGAATTGTGTTATTTAAATTGCTTAAAGTATATATTGTAAATAGTAGTTTAATTACTAAAGTATTTTTCAAGTGTAATATATACATGTTAAGAAAAGAGATAAGATTGTGCTCAGAGTCAGAAAGTTAAAAATTTTTAAAAAGGAATCCATTGGCAATAAAGAAAAAAAAGTTGCAATCATGGCTTTTATTACTCAAAATATATTCATAACTGCTTTAAATGGCAATGTCTAAATAAATCAATTAAAAGTTGGATATTTAAATATGAAGTCTGATAAATTAAAATTAAAGAAATGAAAAATATACAATGCTAACACTAATTGAAAGAAAAGTGAAATAGCTAAACTAATTTCATACAAAAGAGATTTCATAAAAAAGAAAAATTATTCTTCTTAAGCTGATATAACATGGATCATTTACTAAATTATACCACATTTTGTACCACAAGACAGACCACAACATATTTAAAAAATTATAAATTACACAAAGTATGTCCTCATACCACAATGGAATTAAACCAGCAATCAATAATAGTATGATGGCTGGAAAACCTCTCAGATTTTTAGTAAACATCAGACTTCTAAATAACCTATAATCAAAGAAGAAGTCTTCAGATAAATATATGATATTTTGAACTGGTTGCAATAAAAATACAATTTATAAAAATTTATTAAATGCAGCAAAAACAATGTTTACAAGGAAATATATATCATGAAATACATATATTTTAAAAGAAGAAAAAAAACTACTAGTAATAGCCAAAGCTTCTACCTTAAAAAATTAAAGAAATAAGAACATTTCAACCTAAAGCAAGCAGAAGAAAATATTAAAAAATTGGTAACAATAATCAAAGAAATTTAAAACAGGACATCAATAAGAAAATCAATAAACCAAAACTTGGTTATTTGAGAAGATCCATAAAATTGATAAACCTCTAACAAGGCTAACAAAACAAAAAGAATAATTACCAATATCATAAATGAAAAAGAGATAAAGACTATTGATTTCATGGGCATTCAAAGGACAGAAAGAAACGCTATGAACACTGCATGTAAACAAGTTTGATAACTTAGATGAAATGAGTCAACTTTTTGAAAGACACAAACTATATAAATTTACACAAAGAGAAGTAGGTAACCTGAATGTCTTGTGTCTATTAAACAAATAGAATTAATTATTAAGAACACTTCAAAACAGAAATCACCAAGTCCAAATGGTTCTATTGGTAAATTATACCAGCTATATAAGGAACAAATTATAGTTTGTATAATTTACAATATCATAATATTTCAATTTTCATAATATTATGAAAACAGAAGAGAGAAAATAGAAGAAAGAAAAGTTCCTAACTCATTCTTTGAGAACGTTATTACTCTAATACCCAAACTAGGTAAGGGGTCACAGAAAGGGACTGGGCATGGTGACTCACATCTGTAATCCCAGATATTTGGGAGGCTAAGGTGAGAGGATTGCTTGAGCCCAGGAGTTCAAGACCAGTCTAGGCAACATTGTAAGACCTCATCTCTACAAAAAAATTAAAAATTAAAAAATTAACCAGACATAGTTGTGCATGGCTGTAAAGTTGAGGAAGTCAAGGCTACAGTGAGTTGTGATTGTGCCACTGCAGTCCAGCCTGGGCAACAGAGTAAGACCTGACTCAAAGAAAAAAAAAAAGACTTAAAAAGAGGAAATGAAAGACCAATATGCTCCATGAACATGGTTGCAAACATTTGAACAAAATGTTAAAATTTAACCCAACAATCTATGAGAAAAATTATATACCACAATGAAGTAGAATTTATTACAGATGAGGTATGTAAGGATGGTTCAACACCAACAGACTAAAGAAAAAACAAAATAAAACACTATGATCATGTCAATTGATGTTGAAAGGGCATTTGACCAAATCCAACAATCGTTCATTATTTTAAAAAAACATGAGCAAACTAAGAATAAAGGGGAACTTTCTCAATTTGATAATTAAAAAAATCTACAACAATCCATAGAGTGAACATTATGGTTAATAGTGAGAAACTGGACACTTTCTCCTTAATATCAGGAACAAAAATGTTCTCTTCCACCAGTCTATTCAATATTGTACAGGAAGTCCTAGCTGATACAATAAGATAAAATTAAAAAAAGAAATGAATAAAATCAATATAGCTTGAAAAGAAAAAAATAAAACTCTTTATTTGAAGATGATGTAATTATCTATATGAAGAACCCCAAAGAGTTAAAAAAAAATTTCTGGAACTAATGGGTGAGTGTTGCAAGATTGCATGACTCACAGTTAATATAAAAAGGTCAATTTCTTTTCTCTATATCAACAATGAACAATCAGAATTTGAAGTTTTTTGAAAATATGTCATTTGCAATAGCACTACGAATACTCAGACCTAAATCTAACTAAATGTATGCAGAACCTGTATGCTGACAATTACAAGATATAGATAAAAAATGAGAGAAAATCTATATAAATAGAGAGATATTTCATGTTCATAAACTGGAAGATTCAATATTGTTAAGATATCAATTCTTTCCAAATTGATCTGCAGATTCAACACAACTTATTCAAAATTCTAGCAAGTTATTTTATACACATCCACATATTGATTCTAAAATTTGTACAAAAAGGGAAAAGACATAGAATAGCCAATACCATATTGAAAAAGTATATACTTGGATGACCTGATTTCAAGATCTATTATAAGCCTATAGTAATCAAGATGTCATGATATTAGTAAATAATAAACAAATAGATCAATGGAACAGAATAGAGGACTCCCAAAATAGATCCCCACAAATATAGTCACCTGATCTTTGACAAAAGATCAAAGACAGTCAGTAAAGAAAGGTTAGTCTTTTTATCACATAGTTCTGGAATGATTGAAAGCCAGATACACCTAAACAAAGATCCTTCACAAAAATTAACTCAAAAAGGATCAAAGATATAATAGTAATATGCAAAACCATAGGAGAAAATCTAGATGGCATTGGATTTGATAATGAATTTTTATATATCACACCAATAGTAAGATCCATGAACAAAAAATTGCTATATTGGACTTCATTAAAATTATAAAATTCAGCTTTATGAAAGTCACTTTTAAGAGAGTGAAAAAAAAGTCACAGAGAGAAAATATTTGCAAAATACGTGTCTGATAAAGACATATCTAAATATACAAAGAACTCTTAAAACTCAACAACAACAGAAATAGCCTAATTAAAATTGGGTAAAATATCTGAACAGATATTTTGTCAAAGAAGATATACAGATTGCAAATTAACATATGAAAAAAATACTCAACATTATTTTTCATTAGTAAATTACAAGTTAAAATAACTGAGATATCACTAGATACTTGCAAAAATGGCTAACAAACACTGTTGAAACAAAACAAATGTTGACCAGGATATAAAGCAAGAGGAATTCTCATATATTGCTGGTTGGAATGCAGAATAGTATAGCCACCCTGGAAGATAATTTGGCAGCTTTTTTTAGAGCTAAACATAGTCTTACCATATGATCAAGTATTGCACTCCTAGGTTTTACCCAACTGATCTGAAGTTATGCCTACACAAAAACTGCATATAAATATTTATAGCAACTTTTAAAATAATTGTCAAAATTGTAAGCAACCAAGACATCCTTTAATAGAGGAATGGATAAATATGCTCTGGTACATACATAAAAAGAGATATTAAATAATAAAAAATGAAATATTGAGCCATGAAAATACACAGATGAATCTTAAATCCACACTGCTAAATAAAATAAGTTAGCCTGAAAAATCTGCATACTGTATGATTTTGATTATCTAATATACTGGAAAAAAAATACAAAGTAAACAACTCAGTGGTTATCAGGATTGGGGTAGGAGAAAGCTGAATAAATAAAGCACAGGGAACTTTTTCCGTGTGGTAAAATTATGCTGTGACACTGTAATGGTGAATACAAGACATTGAGCATTTGTCAAAATCCATAAAGCCTTACAGCAAAAAAATATTAATAATAAACCTTAATCCATACACATTTAAAAAATATTCCTTAGAATATTTATTATTCCTTAGAATATAGAAGGCTGGAAATTGTAGGATGGAATGCAGAATATGGCAAAATACTCCAAACGTATTCTAAATTCATTAAACAACCTCGTTGAAAAGGTCGGGGAATAAGATTCTGATCTAAGCAACTTTAGAAATAAATGGAGTTTGTAAGACCAGAGGCAAAAAGAACTATACATAAACACTGTAATCTAGCTGATAAAGTTGTTTTCCATGGGGGTACAGATTAACAATTCTAATACTGGTATGCATATATACTGGAATTGAACAAGTAAGTAAATGGATGGCGCCACCCATAATGAAGAAAATTTGAAGAGCAAAATAAATAAACTTGAATTATAACCTAAAATATAAAGTAAATATCCATGAATTCATATTGCTGTAAATAAATAATTGAATAAATGATGAGAATAAAGAAATCTTACCTGAAAAGTTTTCCAAACAATTTATGTCATATGTAGGACATAGAGCATAACTCTCTACTTCCTTTTGGGCAGTGTATAGGACTTTCACCCAATAGTAGAGTACACAAAATGTGAAGAAAAATAAATAAATAAACCAGAGAAAACTGGTAAACACTAACTCAAGTCTGGGGACCAAGGTGAACATTAACAGTGATAATTCATATTGATACCTTTCATACCTTTTATATGATGTAATAAAAATGACAGTAGCCTCTGTGGTGTTTTCCCCAAAACCACATTACCTCACTTTTTAATTCATAGGCATTATACAGAATATCTGACCAATAATCTTCAAAGCTGTCAAAGTCATTAAAGTGAGTAACATCTGAAAAATGATCATAACGATGAGGAGTAAGCAATATGGCTATTAAGTACAATGAGGTGTTCTGGATTGGAGACTGAAACAGAAAAGGGACATTAGATAAAAAACTAAGGAAATCTGAATAAACTATAAACTTAAGTTAATCATAATATATTAATACTAGTTTAAAAATTGTGATGAATGTAAGATGTAGTAAAGAGAAAACAGATTTTGGTGTATATGAGAACTCTCTGTACTATCTATCTTCACAATAATTCTGTAAATCTAAATTGTCATAAAATAGGTTTATATTTTAGAAGAGAAAATGCAGTCATTTCAAATGGATTATTACTTTTTTGTCATTGTTGTTATGTAATTATAACAACTTTATGGAAAAGTAACACATCTCAACACTGCTTATTTTCTGCTTCCTGTGATCTCTGGATAGTCAAGAAACATCTCATTTTAATTCTCTGACAAACACATCTTATCACATGGTCTTGCCTTGCAGAGAAGACAATGGCTGTGGGCAATATTTTAAGATTCTTATAGGGAGTTCTGACAGGCATATTCTAGGAAGTGAGTAATGGAAGGAGACCTTTAAGATCCCCAAAGATGATTCACTTATTTTGAAAGCAAGGACAAGGATATATAAAACAGCCTTCCTCCCAGTTAAACAAAGCTATTGTGGCAAGGAACTTCATTCAGGCTACCCAACTTTTTTTTATTTGTTTTGTTTTTCCCATTTTATGTTGTTTCTTTTGTTTCTTCATTATTTACTTCACTTTGCAACTTATGTATTTTGCTTTGAAATTGTTCAAACACGTTGACCCTGTCTCATCACATTATTATATAACCATGCTTCCTAAATGATATATGTCAATGTCACAATTATTAGATTATTAATCCAATTCAATATATACCTGTTTGCCAGGATCAATTTGAAAATTTAAAAAAACTTATGAGAAAAGATAGAAAAATGTGCTTTGTATGGCCAGAGCTATAGGTGAGGAGGAAACAGATGGGGTTCCCACATAACTCAGATGGCTCAGTTGAGGCCTAATGTATGCCTATAGACCCATTCTGTTACAAAAAATATTCCAGTTACATAATCCCAGTTCTACAACTGCCCTGTTACATAATAAATTCTGCAATTGTCCTTTTAAAGTCCATAGCGAGCCGGGCTCAGTGGCTCAGCCTGTAATCCCGCGCCTATGGGAGGCTGAGGTGAGTGGATTGCCTGAGCCCGCGGGTTCGAGACCTGCCTGGGCAAGCAAGACCTCATCTCTACAATAAATCAAAAAATTAGCCGGGCGTGGTAGCGCACGC
>CAUYQG010291675.1:0-10977 GCA_963574415.1 Tarsius wallacei
GGGAGGCTGAGGTGAGTGGATTGCCTGAGCCTGCAGGTTCAAGACCCGCCTGGGCAACTTGGCGTGACTTCATCTCTACAATAAATCAAAAAATCAGCCGGGCATGGTAGTGCATGCCTGTAATTCCAGCTACTTGGAAGGTTGAGGCGGAAGGATCGCCGGAGCCCAGTGGGTCAAGGCTGCAGTGGCCGGGAGCAGCCACTGCATTCCAGTCTGGGCAACAGACTCCAACTCAAAAAAAAAAAAAAAAAAAATTCAGTGTGTTATCCATTTCTTTCATTTTTGTTGTCAACCCATTTCTATCCTTTTCTGTGTTTTTGTTGCTCAAACAAGGTATTCTAACTTTGGCTAGTGGGAACCCTTTCAGGCTGGATCCTGTCATACATGGATTCCCATATTCCCATAGTTTTTTGAACACTTATTTTTTTCCTAAAATGGATGTCTCAGGCCAACCTGTAATTTCCTGCTACAGCCCTGGAAGTAGCCAATTTTCAAGGAGCTCTGGTTTCTTTCAGTTGGGAATGGTCATTTAGAAACCAAGATGTAGGTAAAAGGAGTGCTCACTATTACTGATGTGTTTTCACTTTCAGTGTTCTTTCAGTGAACTGAACCAGGAAAACATATTTCTTAAAACCTCGAGTTTTGGAGGCTGCCAGGGAAGGGAACGGGGGGAGAGGGACACCTCACATCAATAAGGGTACCTGATCTCAAACCAGGCGAAGCGGGCACCAAAGGGAGGCCCAACCTTTACCTGTATGATGACCACTTAGCTACCTAATCCTGAACTGTACTCCACATCTTTAAAATAAAATAAAATTCAACAAACAACAAACAGACAAAAAACCTTGAGTTCACAATGACTCTGTTAATCCCAAGCCAATACCACGGGCTCTCCTGCTCTTCCTCCATTCTACACCTCCACCTCCCACCTCCCACCTCCCACCTCCCACAGGGAGAACTCCAGCTCCTCATGGCATCAGCGCTCATCTGCTCATCCATATAATGCGAGTAAGACAGTGTATAATCAGCACCAATTGAAGACAAGCCTACTAAGTGAAGTTCAAGACTTCTCTTCTTCCTTAGAATACACTTCACTGAGGATGTACAGAGTACTGTGTACATAGTTACCTAAATTAATTTTTAATTAATGTTTTATTTTGAGGTAATTGTGGATTGCCAGGCAGTGGTGAGAAATAATTCAGAGAATCCCATGTCCTTTTCACCTAGTTTCCCCCAATGGTAACATCCTTCATAGCTATAGGAAAATATCACAACCAGGACACTAACATTGGTGTAATCCACTAATCTTATTCAAATTTTACCAGTTTCACACACATTCATTTGTGTTTGTTTATATTTAGTTCAATGCAACTAGCCCACCTAACTTTTTTCCTTTTGTATAGTTGTGGTATCTTTCTGGTATATAGTTAGACTCATTTATTATTGTACTTGTTTTCCCCCATCTTTGTTAATTTAATTTTTGAATAAGTAAAACATCAACATGCTTAAAAAGCCAAACTATATATAAGAAGTCTAGTGGAAGAAGTCCCACTCCTTTCTTGGCCTTCCCATCCCATTCCCATTCACCCTTGGGGTAACAATTTCATTAAGACCTGATTTATCCTTCTTGAGTTTCTTTTTGAAAAATAAGCAAATTCATAAACTTCTATCATTTTCCCCCTTATTTTAGCAGATGTATATTTTTGGCCTCAGAATCTCATTAGCAGTTAATAATTCATAGCCCAGCGACTTAAAATCTTCATAATCTAGATGCTTCTCTACCAAAAACCCCTACAGATGCCTCTTGATTCCATTTAAACCCATTCCCTCCAGTCTGCTCACATTCCTCAGTCTGTTGAGTCATTCGGCTGCTTTCCTTCTTTCAGACTTTCCTCATAATTCTTATTCTTTCTTCAATCATTTACATATTTGAGTGTCAGTCTAAAACAGAAAAGGGCTCTGTTTACCTTAATGGAATAAATGCATTCTATTAGAGTCTGCTGTAAAATCAATTTCTGTGACGTAAATCCCATTTGCCAATGAAATTCATTCCAGTTCACCAGGGGAAAAGTGGTAGTGGGTATAATACCACATATTAATGCCTATGTTTTAAAGATCACATGTTCATGAGGGAAGTGAGGCACTTTCAATAAAACACTGCCAACAAAACATAAAATGTTATCAATTATATTTCACTACACTTTAAGAAAAATGCCACAAAATACAAATACCAAGAATGACAGCATAGCACTGTCACAGTTCTGGCAGGCTAGTGTTACTTCACACACAGTTCCCACGAACAGACAAACATCCCTGGAGTTCTGGCAACTGAGCTCAGTTTCTTCTCAATAGACTCACACAACCTTCACACTAGCACTTCTCCCAAACACCTGACTGCTGCTTTTGTATCACTTGAACTCACCAGGCCTTTTTCCAAGCACACACCTCCCATACCACGAATACTTGCTCTGGATGCTGGGGTCAGTGAAAACGTGATCAGAAAGCAGGCTTCTGCAGTGTGCTCATTTGCTCACTGACTCATAGAACAAACATTTCTCGGGTATCTACAAAGTAACAGGCCATATGAGTTCACAATGACAAAATGCTCAGCACAATATCTGGAACAGAGTAAGTATCCAGTAAATATCAGCCATTATTCTAGACTGTACAAAGTCACTGGCTAACATCCAACAACTTCCAGCATACTAGCAGATCCTACAATATATTATATTTATTTTGCCAAAAGTTGGTGTTCTCATTAGATGCAATTAGCACATCAAAAGATATTTGTTGAGTCTGATCATTTTAACAAGAGACGATGAAATGACCGTTATTCCTCCTGGGAGAAAAGCAGAAAGCACAGGATCCTGTAGGTTCTCACGAAGACAAACCTCAGGGAGAATCTGTAACAGTATGTGAATTTCTTATATTCCAAATCATTTCAAGTAAAGACAAAATGCAGTGCATTTTTTTGAAGCCCTTTCATGAGCCATGTAACTTGGGAAAATAACCTAACTTCTTGGGTTAGAATCCAAAAATTGAAATGATAGGATTCTAAGAACACTGAAACACCTCTAAACTGATTTTGGATTATTTAAAACTGTGTAAAATATGATGCCATCGGGAGCCCTCACCAGAAACCCTGGAGGTCTCTCATAAAATACTATAAGACTTGAACTCATGTCTTTTAAGCCCTTCCCCACTTTGCTCACGGGTTCTATATTTCCGAGGGAGAGGTGCTCAGTGGCTTTTAGGTGCCACTGTGTCACTGCAGCATGAGCCGTGTGCCAGCACCTGCCAGCCACATACACACCGGCTTTGCATGTGTCCCCCGACAGTCCTCAGGTGTCCAGTGAAGGGCCTGGGACACGGCTCATCAGCAAACCAGCAGCCCTTCCCCTGGCAGAGCCTGTGATGGCCAGTACCCCACTGGGTAGGCAGGCAGGCAGGCTCTCCTAGGATCTGTGCCAGGTGAATACTCCTCCAGAGAACACCAGTCTCTCTTTTTCACTGCTCTGGCTGGATTCTGCTGCTGTGATGAGGAAGGATCACTCACTAACTTGGAGAACTCAGATCAGAGCAGGAGCCACACTAATCTCAGGACAGTGCCACCAACACAGGAGCTAGGAGACACTGAGCTCTGGCCAGAAGGATCCAGAGAGGTCTCCTAGAGGAGGCAATGGCTGGGCACATCCATCAGGACAGGGTAGGGGAAACACATTTCAGGCAGGGTCCTTAAGCAGGTCAGCTCTGGTGGTGGGAGAGTATGAGGTAGGATGGGTGCAACTACAAGCACACAGCCAGGCAGGGGCCAGAGTTACCAGGTCCATACCACCCTTTTGAGCAGGGAACTGGCATCATCAGTCGTAGCAATGAGAAATCTAGATTTAATGGTCTGGAACCAAGAAGGTCCAGGTAAAAAATGATGGGGCGGCAGGGATGGAGGGCAGGGGCAGTTTGTCAGTATCTAGGAAGCATGGGAATGGGCTGAATTCAGGGAAGGGAGAGGAGAGAGCCCAATAGACCATGAGTTTTCTGCTGTGGAGGGAGAGGGGCTGGCCATTCACTGCAGGTTTCCTGGAGAAGAGGATGGGTTGTGCAGAGCACGTGCACCCTAAGCTGACAGGGAGACCTCCAGGCAGAGCTGCCTCCGTGTGTGGCCTCACATGGCAATGCAGCGTGCGTCATGAGCAACTCGGCTGCCTGTGCTCTCTCCCAACCTGGAACTTGGCCAGCTCCGCCTGGCGTGGCCTGTGCCCTCTACACACTGGCACATGATCTGGACCCTGACTCTGCAACGTTTCCTCCTAAATCAACAACCTCCCTCCTGTTCCTAAGGCTTCTGTCAGGTTAGACTTTGCTGTGAACACTTCCACTGATCCTGAGAGCAGGACCAAAGCTGTAGGCAAACACCTTTAAATATCTAGTGTTACACCTACAGTAAGTGGTAATGGAAACACAAGAGCTGAGCTCCATAGGCTGTCTTGAAGGGATGGTCCTGAGAAGCCATGGGTTCCTGGGACAGGGATTTCACAAGTGATACAGAAACAGACTATCTGGGGGGGAGGGGGTGTGATCTGGCTAGGGATCCAGAATAACCAGAGCAGCACGTCTGATTCTGCTGGGCTGTGGGCCATTTCCATTTCTGAAGTCATATCTTCTTGCCCTTTTAAAGACAAATAAATCATATCTTTAACAGTAGAGGCAAGAATGAAGATTGGAATTAGCTGGCCCCAGAGGTTTAAAACCCACTCCAACCATGCACCAAGCTGTGTGGCCTTAAGCAAGCCACAGACTCTCTGAGGCCTCAGGTCTCACCTCTGCAACAGGAGTGCCTGTGTCTACTTACAAGACCTGTGTGTGCTAGCAAGAAAGCCCCTGTGAAGTATCTGGTCCCTAGGCACTCAACAAATGGGAGCCATGGCCAGTCACCTGCATGTTGGTGGAAGGGCAGGTCAAGGACACAAGCCTCTGGGAGACTTCATCCTACTCATGCAGTGGCGATGCCAGCCGGGGACAACAGAGGCACACAAGCAGTATGGAAAGCCAGAATGTCTTATCACTGTGCTCCAGTCAGACCCAGCCCTGCAGATTAGGTTCCTCTGGCCGACCAACCTGAACTAACCCTTAGCTGAAACGGCATCTCACATCCTGAACCAGCCGCTGGAGGGGAGGACAGGAAACAAAATGCACTTGGGGCATTTTTGATCTCAGACAATGTAGTCTTCCCTCCTCAGCTTTTACTCTGCCAACTCCACTGGTGATACCAGTGAAGCATGCACTGAATAATGGACTTGAAAGAACGAACAAATGAGGCAAGACAGGGAAAGGGCTTCAGGAGAAAGAGGGGAAAAGGAAAACCTTGTACACACTGCACTTGGGCAGTCACCAGGTCTCAGTCAGGGAACACAGGAAGAGCAACAGTGCTGTGATCTCTTCCCAGCTCCAGCACTGCTTCTCATCTAAAGAGTACAACAGGGCTTATGTGTGCTGCATTTATGCCTTGAATGTCTTGAACACTTTGCACCAGGATGCTCAACGTATGGGAAGTACACAAAAGTGTTCATGAGATTGAGGGTGCTTATGGCCAGCTATGTCCAAAGAAGCAGCAGTACCAGTCATCCCAGTATTATGCACTTCCCCATAGCTCTGACTAGAAGGTGGAGGGTGGCACCTGTTTAAAAAAATACAGATCTGTACTGAGACTCATAAACAGGTTGAAACACACCGTGCCTTGAACCAAAGAAGAGGAGAACTCAGGTGATCAACCGAGTGGGAAATCAGTAACATCCTTGCACGGAGCAGACCACAGAATAAGGAAAGAAGTGTGTGTATGGGCGGGGGGGGGCAGTTTGGAGAGGAAGCACCATCAACTCATTCATCTGAGGAATGTCTCATTTGGCTCCTTGTTTCTAAAAACAGAGATTGAAAACTGGGCTCTCCAAAGAAACAAGGTGCTGGACCTAAGCCTGGCCTAGGGAGAAAGCATGCATGTGATTTCAGTGTTCCTGGCAACTCGGGAAAGGAAGAGACTAAACCTGGCAGCATTAGGAGCCCTCCTACCAGAAGAAAGCTTTAAGGAACTCCAGATTCTTCCCTAAGATTCTAACACAGTGCTTCTCAAAGGTGGTCCATGAACCAGCTGTATTAGCATCACCTGTGTGTGCTCATTCAAATGCTGATCCTTGAGCCCCAACCTAGACTAGGACACTCCAGTGGAAATCTGCAATTTAACAAGCTCTCTTTTCCTTGGCACTCTTGATGTTTTTTTGTCTGCTACTTTTAAATAGACAGGGTCTCACTATGTTGCCCAGGTTCAATTCAAACTTCTGGGCTCAAGCAGTCCTCCCACCTCAGCCTTCAGAGTAGCTGGGACTATAGGCACATACCACCATGCTTGGCACTGTCAACATTTTATGCTGGATAATTCCTTGCTGTGAGGAGTTTTCCTGAGTCCTGTAGGGTAGACAGCAGCATTCCTGACTAGATGCTAACAGCACCCTTCCCCTAGTCATAACAACCAACTATGTCCCCAGATGTGGCCAAATATCCCCTGGAGGACAAAAGCATCCCTGGATGAAAACCACTGCTCTACAAGGAGAGGACATTTGAAAGAAAAGAGTCTTAAGAAACCAATTCCTGAGAAATACAATGATGAGTGATCTTGAAAAGGGAGAGCTTGTGAGCTGTCCTCAGCCCCTATGCACCCCAAAATCATGAGGTTATCCCACTCCCGATTCACAAGGTGGGGACAGGATTCTCTCAGAGGAGCACATCAGGTCTCCTGGGGGTGGCAGATATCTACAATTTGTACAGAGGTGATTTCTATCTTGTGCTTCTAGGAGTGAGACCCCCGAGAATCCCTGACCTAAGGGTCTCAACGTGGCTGCAGAGGGAGCTTTCACGGAAGCACCCGCACCTAACAGAGGGCAGGGAACCAACTAGGAGCATTAAGGAGTGGTCCAGGCCTGTGAGAACAGGGTCAGGAGAGCCGAGCGCAGACAGCTGATCCTTTTACAAAATGTTAAGGACAAAAAAAGGGCTTTTAAAATTGGATTAGGAGCGATAGGAGCAAGAAGGAATAGGCCCATATTGGGGTGAAAGGTGTTCAAGTTAACAGATGATAGAGAGAAAGAACTACTAAACTCCCATTTTCTATCAAGGAGAACAATCTTCAGACTGAAAAGGGGGAATCAAACACTGATATGAGGGGATTGAAACGCAAGCCAGGAAGAGATTGTGAAAGAACATCTCGTCACACTAAATGAATTCAAATCTCCTGATCCAGATGAATCACAGCTCAGCTCAGAATTCACTCACAGAAGAGACTTGCTCCCTGTGGAAACTCCTGAGAATTCAGAGAAAATGGAAGATGCCCAAGACAAGACAATGTCCAATTCAGCAAAAAAGAGAAGAGAGATTTCTGTTGACCACAGGAGGGTGAGCTGGACACGGATCCCAGACAGAATTCTATGGTCTACGTACTTAGAAACAGAAGTGCAGCCACCAGAAGCTAGCCGAGCCCAGCCCAGCTGATGGAGAATAGGCCAGGCCAGGCCAGACCTACGTCCTTGCCTTTTGTCCTCCTCCATTCTAAGGAAATGAAAATTAATAGGGATGCAGTGAAGGTCCTCTGTTTGGGTCCAAAACCACTAGCCATATGCAGAATGGGGAGGAACAGCTTCCAAGCTGTGCATACAAAGGGGGCCCAAGGGAGCTGAGCCTGAGACAGGGAAGATGCCAAACAAGCCCCAAGACGCCTTGGGCAGCACTGCCAGAAGAACGTCCCTCACAAGAAGGCCACAGCACAGCAGGACCCAGTCCCATGCAGGCACCAGGACATGAAGGATGGGGACAAAACCAGAAGAATTCCTGGATTCCTTCCTGCGAGGAATGCCTGGAAGAACTGGAATAATGGTTTAGGAGGAAGGAAGGGAAGGAGAAGCGGTAGCCTTCAACTATCTGATGGTCATACACAGACAAGGCAGCAGGCGTGTGCTGTGTGGCTCTGCAGGGTGTGGAGAGAGCCGAAGGAACACAGCACAGAGAACACTACGGCTGTGTGTTAGTGGGATGAATCACCTCAGGAGGAAAAGAAAGAAAACAATTGATATCTATGGCATTCTGGAGGCATGTTCATGCGTTATTTCAGATAACCCTTCACCACGCTCCCTTAATAATGAGAACTCTAGGCTCAGAAAAGTTAACTAATTTACCTAAAGTCATACAGTTAGCTAGAGCTGAGGTAAGAACTCAAACCCAGGTATGAATCCAAATTCTGTGCCTTTGCAACCTGTAAAGTTTCTGCCAGTGGCTAATCACCAGCTGGGGAGCAGCAGGAACACACTCTCAATCACATGAGAGTCCCTTCAGACAGGAGAGGTTCTGGCAGAATGGACTAGCAGGTCTTCAAAAGGCAATAGACATGATAATTTAATTAGTAATAAATAAGTACAAATTCAAAATTCAATGTTTTGCCCATATTGATAAGCTTAAAAAAGAACAAAAATGGGGACCTTTTAAACTTAACAAAAAATACACAGATTTTAAATTTCTAAATGCCAAAATATCTGTAAAGTTAAACAAATAGAACAGGAAAACATACTTACAATAAATATAATGAGTGGTTAATAACTATAAGTCCTATAAATCAATTAGAAAAAGACAAACTGCCTAGTAGAAAACCAGGCAAATGATATGAAACTGGTCAAAATGCTTTGCAAGTCAAAAGGCAACTCTCAGAAGTAGAAATGCAAGGGCCCAAGAAACTCATGAAAAGATGCTCAGCCATATTAATAATGAAAAAAATAATTTTTCTTTTTACAGTGGATACAATGCTGTGATGGTACAGGTGTAGGGTAAGAAACTCCAAAACTCTTTTTGTTGGTATACATTTTTGAAGAGAAATTTGGGTGTATCCATTAAAATTAATCATGAAAGATTGAAATACCTTAAATGTCCATTAATAGGAAGATGATTAAACAAATAGTAATAATCCCTGTCATATAGTCATCAAAAGTAACAAAGGAGGTTGATATGCAACGAGACCTGATGTACAAAGTTGTCCCAGAAGCACTGTTACATGTAAGTTATAAAAATAAGTTATAAACTATGACCCTATTTGCTAAAACAAATTATGTCTGTGTTATTTAAACAAATAAAGTTGCTTAAAACGTATGGAAGAATACACACCAATAGTTAGTTCTGGAGATTAGGGGTCATATTTTACATGCTTTTATGAATATAGTGTTTTCACTTTTTGTACACATTAATTATATTTGTAAGGGGAGAATGCTACTGTCACATGCCACTGGTGGAGTGACTGCTGTTACAACCCCTACTGCATGGCAATCTGGTGATATGTAACCAAAAGCCTTAGGATGTACAGAATCTACAGCCCAGTAATTGTAATTCTAAATATATTTTTCCTAAGAAGATGAGCTCAGACAGCTAACTAGAAAGTTGGTCAAAGTAACCTTTTTTTTCCTAATAGGAAAAGCCTAAACCAATTTAGCACCAAGATAGGGCACTGGTAAATTATAGCACATCCATAACCAGGAGCAGTAAAAACTAATCAAGCCTAGAAATAGATTTGATGTGGAAAGAAGGTTCACAATAGATCGAGTTTTTAAAATGTTACTGAAAGGCATGGATGGTGACAATCCCAGTTTGGCAATTGTAACATTATATATATTACCATAACATTAGTCAGTCTGTCCATGTGTACACTAAGAGGTTTAACAATGATTAGCTCTCTAGGTGGTGGGTTGATTTGGCCAATTTCATTTTATTATTTGGCCTCATCTGCATTTTTTTTCCTACTATGAACATATATTACTTAAGAAATAAGTACAAGCAATTTTTTTAAAGAGGCAATGTTGCCTCATGGCTGCATATGCTCTAAGCAGATAGTTGAGTAATTCCCAAGACACCAAGTACCAAGGCAGAGTTTTTAAGACTGAAAGGGCCTGGTTCCCTGCTGGCACCAAGCAACACTCAGTTACACTCAAAGCATAACTCCTCTAATATCCATCCACCTCATTTCAGACTCTGCCGCTGGTTTGGCTGCAATCTACTCTGACTACAGAACTGCCATATGTTTGTCAGGTGTTTACCAGGGACTGAGCTGGACTCTGGAGGAAAAAAAGTGAGTTAGGTTATGCCACTACATGCAAAGAAGGGGTAATGAGGAGAGGTCAGAAAAGGCTTCCAGGGTAGGCGGGCTTGCCAGGTGAACCTGCTGTCCAGGATAGGCAGGACAGCTGGAGAAGGGCCTAGAGATACAGGCAGGGCACAGGTCACAGAGCCCTGTAGGCAAGGCTGAGGAATCCTGGCTTTCTCCTGGATGCAGTGGGGAGTCATTGATGAGCTCGCAACAGAGTTCTGCAACAGGTAGATGCCAGATCATAGGTGGAGGAGGTTATAACTTCAGTGTAAGTGAGAGATTAATGAGGGGCTGCCATTATGGAGGGATGACAAAGACAGCACAGGAGATCTATTAGCTCAACGACATAGGCAGGACTTAGTTACCAGTGGATGGGGTGCAGCAGGAGTACCTGTTTGATAGCTAGCCCCAGCAAAGGCCAAGGCTAATGTCAGACTGCCCTTCTCAGCATCCCACCATCACCATGGGCCAAGGACTGAAGGAACGTACCAAAGGGATTCTCCTGGTTAAACGAGCTGAACAAGGTTGGAGAGGGAAGAGCTGAGAAGGAACGGAAAAGGCCTCGAAGTACCCATTTAATTAAAATTATTTGTTTAACTGAGCCTTTTCCAGCAGGGATAGTTGTATAGATGGTAACCCACACACCTGATGGATAGGCACTTCTGGCTCCTCAACCCATAAGTACCTATTTAGGAGACTGAATGTGTGTGTGTGTGTGTGTGTGTGTGTGTGTTGGGGGGGGGGGGGGGGCGGGACCAACAAAAAGTAAACCTGGGCAGGAAATGCTGATTATTAATGAAGCTGCAGCCAGG
>CAUYQG010291691.1:0-20110 GCA_963574415.1 Tarsius wallacei
AGCTCTTGGCGGCAACTGACCCAGCCCTGCGAGAGCGAGAGCTCGCTTCCACCAGAACTAACCCCTCCTCCCGGAGGCAGGCCTGGGAGGCGAGAGGGAGAGACGGGAGGCCGCGTGCCGCCGCCGGTGGAATGTCTGGGCGGGCTGTGGTGTTCGTTGGCCCCCAGAATCCACGTGCGGGAAATCGGGCGGCAGCGTGGGGAGGCGGGACCTTTCAGGGGGATGAGTCACCAGGAGACAGTCATGCTGCTCCGGGAGGAGGGGTTAGTTCTGGTGGAAGCGAGCTCTCGCTCTCGCAGGGCTGGGTCAGTTGCCGCCAAGAGCTGGCTGAGGCCAAGCGGCCCCTCGTGCTTTGCCGCTCCTGCAAGCGCCCGCTTCCCCTTCCACTTCTCTGCCACGTGACCGCGCGTGGGGCCCGCGGGGGGCGGGGGGAGGGGGGCGCACCAGAAGCCGACCAGACACAGCTGCCTGAACCCTCGTTTCCCGGCCCCCAGAACCGCGAGCCAAAACGGGCCCCTTTTCCTTAGGGACTGTCCAGTCTCGGGTATTCAGTTACAGCCACAGAGGACGGGCAGGCATCTAGGAGGTAGACAGAGGTAGCAGGGTGAGATCCGGGCCGGAGACTGACTGGGGGGCACGGTGAAGCTAGAGTTTGTGTGCAGAGGAACAAGAGACTAGGGCTGAACAGGGAAGCCCAGGGGACAGGGAGAAGATGGGAGAGGAGGCGGAGCCCACGAAGGAAATGGAATACACAGGCAGCAAGGGAGAGAGAAAAGGCCAGAACATTCTATAACTTTAAAGTCATCTTCCAGGGACGCCGGCAAAGCGGCCGACGACAAAGCTCTAAGCTCTTGTTCCCTGGAGGAACATCAAAACACCCACCAGAGGTGTCTGAACCGGCTTCACAGGTGATCTGGAAGACAACCAAACGTTTACGGCAATCACGTGCCATATGCACAACTTGGAAGACTCTCCAGGGAGCGATGCCGGGTGAAGAAATCCAAACCCCAACTGGCACATACATGTGGGTCCATTTATGTTCAGTTTCTCTCAGTGACAAAACTACAGAAGTGGAGACTGGGTTAGTGGCTGCCTGCATTGAGATGGGGACACGGTGTGGCTGTACAGGGCCCACAGAGCAATCCCCGTGCTGGTGGAACGTTCTGTGTCTTGACTGCACCCATGCCGATGTCCTGAGGGTGGGATTGTGCTATCGTTTTTTAAGATGCTTCCACCGGGGGAACTGGGAAGAGGGTAAATGATGGCCCTCCGTATTCCTTCTTATAACTGCATGCCCCTCTGTCATGACCTCCAAAGACCGTTTAACTTCACGATAAGAGCAATCACGTTCTCCCTCTCAAGCTCGCCTGAATCCCGAGTGCCCTTTAAGGATGCCCGGCAGATTCTGTTTCCGTTCGCTAAGTACAAGAGCAAAGGCACGGTGGGGGACAGCAGGGGACGGCAAGGGACCCGCGGGCCTGGCCACAGAAGCCCGACCTGGGAACACTGACTCCTAAGCTCGGCTCCCAGCCAACCTGCACCCACTGGGAGTCCTCTGACCCGTTTTCCCCACGCTTGAGGAGAAGACAAGAGGACGCACGGCTGGCTCTGCCATCCTGTGGTCAGTCTGCGGAAAATAAGACGACAAGACAGGACAGGAGCCAGACACAAGTGTGGGATGAGCCTCGGGCTCTGCCGATGGAGAGCTCTCCAGGGTCCGGCAACGGGCTGCAACTGAGCAGCTGGCGAACCATTCGCTCATTCCAGTGCAGAAGGAGAAAGGCCAGAACAGAATCGAATCGTGCTGCTGGCCGGGAAGGCTGACGAGAAGCCCCGCGTCCTGCAGCATCCAGCCAAGCGCCAGATGCAACCTGTGACCAGCAGAGGGCACCAAGGAGCCCCGACACCTGTCCCCTCACTGCAAAGCAGCCTTGATGAAAGCGGGTGGTCCAGAGCATCGGTCCCCAACCTTTGTGGCATCAGGAGCCGGTTTCCAGGAAGGCAGTTTTCCCCTGGGCTGGGGTGGGGGTGGTTTTGGGATGACTCAGGCACACAATATTGATGGTGCATTTCACTTCTAGTATTGTTCTTGCATTGTAACATAGAATGAACTGATGATACAACTCACCATCTAGAAAAAGGTGTGGACAGAACTGGTGAATAAAATAATGGGCGGGCCACGGGAAGACTAACATAAGTACCAGATTCTGACTTGAGGCCTGCCACCGGATGCAGCTGTGCAATTGTCGTCCATCAACTCACTTGCCACTCGGGGATAGGGTTTTGACATGGGTCTGCAAGCAATGGACTCATCATGGTCTCCGTGCAGTCGGACCTTGCCGCTCATGCTTACCTGCATCCGTAGCCACTCCCAGCACCAGCATCACTGCCTCAGCTCCACCTCAGATCATCTGGCATTAGAGTCTCACACGGGAGCACGCAACCTAGATCCCCGGCACACGCAGTTCCCATTAGGGTCTGTGCTCCTGCGAGAATCTAATGCCGCTGCTGCTGATCTGACAGGAGGCGGAGCTCAGGCGGTGATGCAGGCGATGGGGAGTGGCTGTAAATACAGATGAAACTGCACTTTGCTCACCTGTCACTCACCTCCTGCTGTGTGGCTCAGTTCCTGAAGGACTGGGGCTTGGGGACCCCGATCCAGAGAACTCAGGGGTGTCTGCAAATCCAGGGCAGTGTACTCTGGGCCTAGCCACATCCTCCAGAGCGCCCCTTTATCACCCACCTGGCCCAGCGGCCCCTCTGCCCCCGCTTCGGACATCTCACTACTCGGGGTTTGTTTCTCTGACGGTGAAAGGCAGTTTGGTCTACTAAAAAAAGGACTCTACCTGGAATTAGATGTATGTCCTAGTTGGTTCTAATGTCAGTTAGTAGTCAACAAGTAACCAGTGCCCATCTCCAAGTCTCATTTTTAACAAGTGACCAGTGCCCACCTCCGAGTCTTATTTTTCTTCTTTCATAAAATGGGAGTCAGGAGAACGGTAGTATTTTCCCAGCCCTTACCCTTCACCAGCTTCTCGACAGCCACATGAGGTAGGCATTATTTCCCCACTGTATGGTTAATAAAGATGGGGTACAGAGAGATCTAGTCACTCGTTCCCGGCCACCTTGGCGAGGAAGTGGGTGAGGCAGGATTTGAACTCGGGCGCTTTGGCCCCAGAGCCCGCGTGTGCCCCGTCCCTTGAAGCTGAGGGAAGGCCACAAAAGCACATCAGTGCCCACGGTTGCCCCACACTGGCCGTGGGACTTGCAGCCTTCAAAGGTGGGCTCTGCAAGCGAGCTCTGAGTGCTTGCACGGTGCCTAGGTGAGTGTGTGGGGCCACGGACCCGTGTGTGCTGGGCCAGTCACAGGCGGGAGTGCAGGCATGGCTCCGTGGGGACTTTGAAGCCTGACCTCAGCCCCCAGACTGCACAAAGGCCTGAGCGCTGCTGCTCCCCGAGTGCACATGCGGAATTCAAGTCCCGGCCCTTTCTTTCTCCTCTTCTCCTTCGTACCCCTCCCCTTGCAGCCCATAATCCCGAAACAACAGGGAAATTCTTCCCTCCCAGGAGCTGGCAGGAAAGCAGCCTCCTTTCCAGCGACTCCAGTTAAAAGCCTTGCAGAAACCCAGTTAAAAGCCTTGCAGAAGTCAGACAAAAGAACTTGCCAGCAGTAAGATTTGCGATTGCACCCAGCGGTCACGGGAAGTGACACACAATCGGCGCGATTCAGCTCACAGGGGGAAAGCTGGAGATGGCAGGAGGCTGGGCCCTGGGGGGCCTGGGTGGGGGCCTGGAGGGGCCCTGCTCCAGGAGGGAAGGGCCCGGGGCTGCAGAAGCCACCAGAGCCAGGTTTTCCAAGAGAGTCTCGATTTCAGAATGTCATCTGCTGGCGGCCACACGCTCCCGGTGCGTTCTGGAGTCTGGAGTCTTGGACGGTGGGGCCCACGAAGGGCACGGTAGGCCCAGGGGTCCCGTTCCTCACGCTCATCCCTGCAGCTTCTCACTGGAGCTCAAGCTCTGTGCTTCCATAAAAGGCCGAGGAAGAGCTGATCTGTGTTGGCGGACTGCTGGAAAGAGGCTTTCACTCATTCCTAGGAGGCGGGGCCCACTCCCTGACGAGGAAAGAACTCACGGTCTGTTCTCCACCAGGCCAACGGCCCTGACCTAAACCGCATGACAGGCTCGTTTCACAGCCGCGCAGCTGGAGGACCGCTGGGTGAGCACTTCCCTGAGGTGCGCGGCTGACAGGTGATGCCCCAAGATCGGCAGTCACATTGGACCGGCTCCCGCGGCCACCCCGTTTTGGGGGAAGGAATGAGCCTCAAAAGCAGGGAGACAGCTCTTGCCACTTGTCTTGCTCTGCGGGAGTGAGAAAAAGTGTCTGGTTTTCATTCATGAGGGGTTATAGGGTCTCCCCAGATCCAGGGGCATGGACCTGAGCGTCCCAGGTTGCCGACATGAAGCATCTCTTGAAGCAGAGTCCTCAGGATTTAGAGGATATAACCAATGAAGAGATAGGTGGTCAGATCATTTTGAGAAATGCTGCAGGGTTAGAAAGATTTTTTTTTCCCTACAGGCTTCTTGAAGTCTTTGCATGCGAATACGAATGTTACAGCTCCAGGTAGAGGAAACTGAGGTTTAAGAAAGTCCCCTGTCCAGGCCAGCATGGGGCCATGAGAGCTGATCTCCACCGGCCACCGGCCGGGCCCCTTTATGCCTCAGTCTTTCTGAGGTAGGGTGTGGTGACTGCCGGAGCTGCTGTACCACTGACACCCCGACTGCAGACATGCTTCTGGGGTGCTCCTGTGCCCGGGCTGGTGTGTCCTGTGGCCTCAGAGAGGGCCATGCACATCCTCCTTGGAGCCTCAGTTCCCAGGTTGACAGCTTAGGTCCAGGAGAGCCGCAGCTTGAAAGGCAACACGCATTTAGACGGTTGGCACACAAGGAGGACCCCAAAGGGAGTTCCCTTCACCTCTCTGGAGGCGGGGAAAACTTGGCTTCCACCCTGGCTCTAGCCCCGACTGCCGCTGACTTTGGCAGGTTGTTTGATCCTCCGACCCTTGCTCACCTCAGCACGCACAGTTCTGCGAGGGCCACGTGGGATCAGCACAGGGGATGAAGACCATTCAGACACGGGGTGTCCAGGGGAAGGAGCCGGGCTGCACAGCCCCTCCCCAACCCCCTCCTGGACGGCGTCCTGGCAGAGGGTGGCCCTGGCGCGTGCCCCTCGACCGGTGTTTCCAGCACTGCCCCTGCACACGTCACGCCCATTTCTGCTTTTCCATCCCAGCACGCCTGTCACTCCATCTGGCGTGCACCATTCCTGACTCCCAGTCCTCCAAAGTCCCACCCTCCTCCTTGAGGCTGAGTCAAGCCTAATCCTGCACCTTCAGCCAACAGTCACCTCTGTGGATGGGAGAGGCGTACCACCGGAGGGAAAACAACAAAACCATGGAAGACACGGCCTGGAGGCTCCCCACTGCCCTAGCGTCTTTCCACAGGGCCGTGTCTGGGACTGACAGTGGAGGTGAGGACTGCTTCAGTGGCAGGGAGACTTGCTCGCTGCACCAAAACCCCGAGCTTCTCTGGTGAAAGTGCTCAGAAAGACGGATGATAGAGCCTTCCAGCAGCTGCCAGAGCCCGCTGGGCAGTGAAGGGTCCCATGCCACACTGGCTTCCAAGGAGGGCCAGCCAGCCCCACCTGTGTCCATTAATGTCCAAGACGCAGCTCCGTTCCCATCTAGCCGCTGGTCACCAAGGTTAATAAGCGGAAACACAAAGCCGTGCTCCACCCTTTCCCTCCAGGCTCGGCTCAGGAGCCGAAGCCCTCCCCCAGGTGAGGGGGACCCTGTGAATGCAGATGTGTCAGTTCCCTGCACTCCCCAGGCCAGCCTGTGGCCATGCCCCACGCCCCATCCTCCCTGGCTTCCTTCCACACCCCCACGTCTCTCTAACTGTAAAGGCCATTGTCCCTCCAGCAGCTTCTGCTCCTTCTAGACAGGTCCCCGAGTCATCTCCTTCCAACATGGATTCCTTGAGGCTGGACATGACCAGACAGCCTCCACCCGCTGCCTCTCCAGACTCAGTACCCAACTGCCTACCAGGACTCCCTGCTGTCTCCAGAATGACCCCCAGTTCACCATCCACCCAGGTGACGGGGGCAGAAACCTGGGACCCACCAGGACTCCCTCCCTCGTGCCTCCACATGCTGGGTGGCTCCAAGTCCTGGGATCATACGCCCTGGGGGCTCTGGGCGAGTCTCTCCTCGACCCTTATTGCCACCAATGCCGCTGTACCTTCCCGGCACCAGGAAGATTGTTTTCACAGCTTCCCAACTACTCTGCAGGCCTCCACTGTTACCCTTCTCACTTTCTCTGTTCCCAGACAGATCTTTCCAAGCCTCCAATTCAATGGTTTTATCCCATCGCCGCCTCCAATCAAAATCTGTAAAATGTCCTCTGTGGCAGGCTGAATAATGACCCCCCAAGATGTCCATGTCCCAGAACCTGCCAATGCCGCCTTTTATGGCAAAAGGAACTTGCTGGAGCACTGGAGAGTATGAGGTGGGGAGTTCATCCCAGGCTGTCCAGGTGGCCCACTGTAAGTGCAAGGGTCACTGGGAGAGGGACGGGGGGGTCAGAGCTGGAGGAGAAGATGGCGTGATGCTGGAAACAGTGAATGAAGTGGTGCCTTCAGAGACAGAGGAGCCGTAAGCCAAGCAATGCAGGTGGAAAGATGCTGTCAAGAGCAGGAAACAAATTTTCCCTCGGGCTTCCGGAAGGAACCCGCCCCGCAGACGCCTTGACCTCTGCCAGTGAGACCGGTAGAGGGCTTCTGCCCCCCAGAGCTGTAAGAAAATACATCTGCGTTGTCCGAGGTCACTGCATTTGGGATCATTTGTTACAGCATCCACAGGAACTCATACATTCTCCCGAAATTTATAGCCAAGCTCGGTCACCCTAGAATGACACGAAGTGGTACTTCCTGCCGGATCTGGCCTCTGCCGCTCTGGCCTTTTCCTTGGATGCTTGTTGACTGTATACCATCCTTTGCTTTTGTTCTCTAAAGACACAGTGCCCTCTCAAATCCTGCACCACAGGGGGCCTGTCCACCTGCAATGCTTGCCTCAGCCTCGCCTGACACTTAGCCAACAGCCTGAAGGCTTGAGTTCCCTGGGAAACCTGGCCTGCTTCCCCTTACCTGCCACCAATACCAGCTCCACACGTCCAGAGAGGGGATCGTCTGCTGTTTCCACACGACTCTGGCTTCCGTCTACCACGGCCTCAGTGCTAGGAATTCCTCAGTGAGAAAGAGACATCAAGGAGGCTCCGGCTGCCTGAACAAACGCAGAAGCACATGTGCCCTGCAACTCCCACCGGGCACGGTAGTGCAGCCAAGACACGGGGCTGGAGCAGCTACCCGAGGGCTCCTGGGAGTGGACGGCGCACGCAGAGAGGGGACCAGAGAGGAGGCGGAGCCTGGGGAGAACTTCCTGTTTTATTTCGGGCGTCTCCTGATCTGGGAGCGGGCACTAGGGCACAGCCAGAGAAGGGCCTGGCGAAGACTTCCAGCACAAGCTTGAGGAGGAGGAGGAGGAGGAGGGATCTGTGGTGCTTAAAAAGAGGAGGACACTGCCCAGTTATTTATCCTTCTTGTCTCCATTCTCTTATGTCCCAAGGAAAGTCACAACTGGAACTAGAAAATATCTTGGCCAGAACGAAAATGAAAATGCAACATATAAGTTGCATTTTAAGCCCTTGACAGATGTGTTTAAGTCCGTGACTTAAGACACCAAGGACTCAAAAGGATAATTGGATACATCATGAACGACTCTGCCCACCAACTTGATAATATAGATGAAACGGACCAATTCCCTGGAAGACACAAGAATAAAGGACTTGTACCAATACACAAGGAGAAACATGTTATCTGAATAGGACTGTCAGTATCTGTTTTTAAAAATGGAATCAACAATTAATAACATTCTGAAACAGAAACCACCAGGTCCAGATGGTTTCATGAAGGGCTTCTACCAAACATTTGGGAACAAGTGATACTAATTTTCTGCATTTTCTTCCAGAAAAAGAAGTAGAAAGAACACTTCCTAACTCATTCTATGAGACCAGAATTACAAAACCAGAAAAGGACATAAAAGAGAAAAGCTACAGACCAATCTCTCTTATGAACACAGAGGCAAAAATCCTCAGCAAAATATTAACAAATTGAATTCGCCGATGTGGATTACACACCACGACCAAGTGGGATTTATCTCAGGTATGTAAAACTGATTCTAAAACCAATTAATGCAAGCCATCATCTCAAAAGGCTAGAGAAGAAAAATCATGAACCCAGCAATAAATGCAGAAACCTATCAATAAATGCATTTGACAAAATTCAGTGTCATTTCATGATTTCAAAACAACAGCAACAAAAACCTTTAACAAACTAGGAAAATCTCACCTCGATACAGAATATCTACAGAAAACCCACAGCTCATATCACACCTACTGGGGAGAAACTGGACGCTCTCCCCCTAAGGTTAGAGATAACCAAGAATGTCTACTCTTGCCGTTTCTATTCAGTATCACACTGGAAGTCTTAGCTAATGCAATAGACAAGAAAAGAAAATGAAAGACATACAGATTGAAAAGCATGAAATAAAACTGTCTTTGTTCACAGATGACAAGGTGGTTTATATAGGAAAATCTAAGAAATCGATAGGAAAAGTTCCTAGAATTAATAAGTGAGGTCAGCGAGGTAACAAAGCATAAGGTCAACACCCCAAAGCAACCAGTTTTCTATACAATAGCAATAAATGTTTGAAAATAAAAATTTTTAATGTAGTATTTATAATGGCTCAAGAATTAAATACTTGGTGCAGACCCTAAATATGTACAGGATGTTAATGCCGAAAATTACAACTCACTGGTGAAATAAATCAAAAGAATTTGGGCACGGTGCTGTGTTCCTATAACTCCAGCTACTTGGGGGGTTGGAGTGGGAAGATCACTTGAACCTGGGAATTTGAGATCAGCCTGGGTAGCACAGTGAGACTGATCTCTTAAAAGAAAAAAGGAAAAGATGTCAAAAGAGACCGAAATAAATGGAGAGATACGCCATGTATCTCATCTTCACATCGTGAATTGTGAAGACACAATATAACAAATATGTCAAATCTTCCCAAATGGATCTGTAGATTTAATGCAATAACAACCAATATTCTAGTAAGATTTTTTATAGATTTAGACAAGCAGATTCTAAAATTTGTTTGGCAAAGCAAGGATACTAGAATAGCCAAAGCACCACAGAAGAATAAAGTAGAGGAATCACAATGCTGGATTTCAAGTCTTTCCATTAATTAACAGTTATTAGAAGAATGTGGTATCAGTGAAGAGAAAGATACATAAATCAATGGAACATACTAAGAGTCCAGAAATGGACCCACACCAACATGGCCGATTGGTTTTTGGCAAAGGTGCAAAAGGAATTCAATGAAGAATGAATAGTCTTGTCAATGAATGGTGCTGGAACAGTTACATGTCCTATGCAAACAAAGCAAAAACCCCATCAAAAACAAAAATAACCTTGACCTAAATTTCATACTTCAAACAAAAATCAACTCACAATGGATCCTAGATCTAGGTGTCAAACATGAAACTATAAGACTTTAAGAAAACACAGGAGAAAAATCTTCATAACCTGAGATTACACAGAGTCCTTAGGTAGGACACTAAAAGTTTTAACCACAAACAAAGAAGTGATAAATTGGACTTCTTCAAAACGTAAAACAAGACACTGGTAAGGGACTAAAAAGACAAGCTACAGACTGGGAGAAAATATTTGCAAGTCACATATGTAGCAGAGAACTTGGATCCAGGATTTGTTAAGAACTCTCAAAACCGAACAGCAGAAAAGGAAAACAACTCAGTTAAAAATGAGCAAAAACATAAACATACATTTCACCAAAGTACGCAGATGGCCAAAAAACAAACAAACAACAACAAAAAAAAACCCCCAAAACAAAAATACATGACTGCTACATGCTCAATGAGCAGAATGATTGGATCGCTTTCTACTGCAGCTGTAACAAGTTATCACAGTCTCAGTGACTTAAAACACCTGTTAAAATCTTACAGTTCTCTTGCACTTCCGTGGGTCGAAAGCTAACTCGGGTCTCACTGGGCTAAGCTCCTGGCATCGGCAGGGCTTCATTCCCTTCCGGAGGCTCCAGGGGCAAATCATCTCTGTGCCGTCTCCAGTTCCTGCAGGCTGCCACCGTCTTCATGCCGTGGCCCTTCCTCCACCTGCCATGCCAGTACTGGCCGGCATCTTTCTCACCTTGCATCCCTGGACCTTGCCTCTGTCCTCACATCTCTTTCTCAGACTCGGCCTCTTTCTCCTATGAGGACCCTATTCAGCATCATACTGGAATTCCTAGCTGATGCAATCAACAAGAAAAGGAAATAAAAGACAGGTGGATTGATAGCGTTGGGTCCACCTGGATGGCCCAGTGTAATCTCCCCATTTTGAGGTGAGCCGTCAGATGAGCGGCCTCAACTCTATCCTTAAGGTCCCTTTGGCCACATCCCATAACATGGGAGTAGTACTGGCGACAAAGGTCACCGGCACCAAAATCCTGCCCACCTCAGGCTATTTCTGATGGAAAATAATCATATGTGACCCTCAAATCCTATTCTTAGGTATTTACCCTAGAGACGGAGAACCTATGTTCACACACAAAAAATCTGCATTTTCACACCTTCAGTGCCCCCCCCCCCATGTGGTCTTCCTTCCCTGACTCCCAGGGTTTCAACTGCCCTCCCACTTTCTTTCATGCCCACCTTCTCCATCAAAACTTTGGTTTGGCTAGGAGCAGTGGCTCACACGCCTGTAATCCCAGCACTTTGAGGCCAAGAGCTTGCCCAGGCAACATAGTGAGACCTTGTCTCTACAAAATGAAAAACAAAATAAATAGCCAGCCATGGTGGTGCATGCCTGTAGTCCCATCTACTGGGGAAGCTGAGGTGGGAGGATCACTTGAGCCCAGGAGTTCGAGGCTGCAGTGAGCTATGATCACACCACCGCACTCCAGCCGGAGGACAGCGTGAGACCCCATCTCTAAAAAATAAAAAATAAAGCAAACAAAGAAAACCTGGTTTATTCAGTACAGAGAAACCTGATTAATTACCACACTTTGGTGTCCATGAGTCCATGATGAGGAGGATTGGATTTTTCTGGTACAGCTCTGGCTAGAAAAGGCAAGATTTTATATTCCAGAATACAAGGACCAGACATCAGATTAATGGAGCTCTAAAGAGAGAGATTTTAGGAGGTACCAAGCCTTTTTGTACCTTCATTTCATTTACTTGTAAGGCGGGTGTCAGTGGGGGTGAGGCCATCCTGCTGCTGGCGGGGCTTAATCTTGCTAGCCAGGCCCTGCAGCAGATGCAGTGTTTTTAGGAATCCCTGAACAGTTTCCCCTGTAGACCTAGCTTATCAGCACACACAGAGAAGGGCCAGGGATTGTGGTCCTCAATGGAATGTGGCAGCGAAAGAGTGCATTCCGCCTTGGGGTGCTTCGACGGGCATGTCCCGCACAGGAGAATGGAGTGTGAGTCTCCCATTCCTCTGGTTGGTCAGAACACAGAGCCCCCATCTCAGGCCGAGGCCCAGGCGCAAGGCCAGGATCCCAGCATGGGAATCACAATCCTGCTGAGGAACCGTTAAGGAACTGGGCTTGTTCCTCTCTAGGGAAAAATAAAAGATGACTTAAGGCGGAAAAAAATGACCCCTGGCTTTATTAACTATTGCAAGGAAGATAAATTAGACGTGTTCTGCCAGGATCAGAGAGAGAGATCGACAGATGAAAGCACTGTGAGTGTGGGACTTGAGTGTGGGACTTGGAACTGTGATTGTGGCAGGTCGCTTCATACTTAAGGGCCAGATTCTTGCATCCGGAAAATGATGGTGATGACACTGCACGTCTCAGGGGGGAAGAATGACTTGAGATAATGCCTCTGAGATTCAGCACCGTCTGGAAACAAGGATCGCATTGTAAATGCTAGGAAAGTGTTATGAACAGGAGAAAGAAAGGTTTCCATATAATACAAGGAATGACTTTCCAGCAATTAGAGCTGTCCAATGCCTTGTGGGCTGTCCCAGAAGCGCTCCAGGAGGTTGTTCAGAGAGGAGTGCTTGATTTACCAGTAGACCACATGACTGCCACAGTCCCACATATGCCCACAATTCTCTCCATGTCTGTTATCTACCTGCCTATCCTTAAAGGCTCAGGGCAAATGTTTTCCTCTTCTGAGATGCCTGTTTTGACTACTCAAGCCCTCCCTGAATTCTTCAAAATCTTACATCACAACCAAACCCTTGTTTATATAACAAGTTCCTCCTGTGAAGACAAGGAGCAGGACTTCTGTCTTGCACCATTGCATGACCTTTGCATAGGAATGACAAAGACGTTCAAGAAATACCGGCCGGGCGGACGGCTCCACTCCCAGAGCACAAAGCCATGCCATGTCTGCGCCAAAGAGAAGGTGCTTCCTACAGCTGCCATCACTCACACACTGTTTAAAAGAGATTTGTTGAGCTATAATTCATATACCATACAAATTGCTTATTTAAGGTAGGTAACTGAGTGTTTTTTTTTTAACAACTCCATAGTGTTGTGCAACCATCACCCCAAACCAATTTTAGAGCATTTTTGTTACCTCCAAAATAAATTTCTAGACATTCACTTTCTTCAACACTCACCCCCCAGCCCTAGACAACTATTAATCTACTTTCCATCTCTGCAAAGTTGCCTATTCTGGCTATTTCCTATAAATGGAATCATACAATATGTTGTCTTTTGTGGCTAGACCCTGTCACGAGAGAGAATTATTCTGAGATTCGTCTATGTTTTTCATGCATCAATGACATTCTTTTGTTGCAGAGCAAAAGGCTATTGTATGGATTTGCCATGATGTGTTCATCCTCTCAGCAGCTGCCAGTCGTTTGAGTTGTTCACAGTTTTGAACTGTTATAAATACAGTTGCTTGGAGTATTCATGTACAGGTCTTTGTGTGGATGTATGCTTTCATTTTTCTTGGATAAATGTGCACAAATAGAATTGCTGGGTCATATTGTAACTGTGTTTAACATTTTGAAGAACCGCCACACTGTTTTTCAAAGTGGAGGTGCCACCTTTACAATCCTACCAGGAATGTATGAGGGTCCCAACTCCTCCAAATCCTTGACGATACCTGCTGTATTTGTAGCATTGGCATGCTGGTAGATGTGAAGTGATATCTCACTGTGGTGTTGACTTGCATTTCTCTAGTGGCCAAGATATTGAAGAAAGTTTTGTGTTTTTCGGCCACTTGGAGACCCTCTTTGGAGAAGTGTCTATTCCAACCCTTTGCCTGCTTTGATTTTATTTTTCCAAGTTCTCTCATTAGGTTGCATAATCCTTTGCCCACCTTTGAATTGGAGTATTTGTGTTTCTATGATTGAATTATAAGAGTTTGCTTATATATATTCTGGATACAAATCTCTTATCAGATAAACGGTTTTAAAATATGTTCTTCCATTTTCTTAATAGCATTTTAATTTTCTTGATAGCATTTTCTCTTTGTAGCACAAGCTTTTAGCTTGGATGAAGTTCAGATTTACATTTCTTTTTTTTTTTTTGGTCATGTCTACTTTTGCTGTATCTAAGAAATTATTGCCTAACTCAAGATAAAAAGATTTACTCCTATGTTTTTTTCTCTGACTTTGTTCTTCTTTTTTGAAATTGTTTTGGCTATTCAGGGTCCCTTGAGATTTCATATAAATTTTAGGATAGATTGTTTGATTTCTGCAAAAACATCAATGGGATTTTGACAGGGATGACACTGAATCTGTATATCAGTTTGAGTCACGCTGACATCTTAACAATATTAAGTCTTCCAATCCATGGACTTAGGATGCCTTTCCATTCACTTGTGCCTTAACAATTTTCTTTTAGCAAATTTTTATAGTTTTCAGTGTACAAGTCTTTCACGTGTACAACTTCCTCGGTCAAGTTTATTCCTAAGTATTTTATACTTTTTGATGTTGCTGTAAATAAAACTGTTTTCTTAGTTTCCTTTTCAGATTGTTCATTTTTCTTTCCTTTTTAATGTGAGTATTCACAGCTACAACCTTCCCTAAAGCATTGCTTAGCTGCATCTCAGAAGTTTTGATATGCTGTGTTTTTGCTTTCTTTCATCTCAAAGTATTTTCTAATTTTCCTTTGACTGCTTAATTTACAAATTTCTCAACTTTCTTTCAGTTATTAATTTCTAATTTAATTTCATTTTGGTTGGAAAGCATTCTTGGTATGATTTCAATCCTTTTACACTTAGGGGCTGGTTTTATGACCTCGCATATGGACTCTTCTGGAAAAAGTTTCATGTGTACTTGGGAAAAATGTGTATTCTACTTCTGTTTGGTGGAACATCCTATAGATATCTGTTTGGTCCAATTGGTCTGTAGGACTGTTTAAGTCTTTCATATCCTTGTAGATCTTCTGCCTAGTTGCTCTCTCAATTAATGCAAGTGTGATGTTGAAGTCTCCAACTATTATTAATAATAGTTTTTTATTAATATCTCCCATCAATTCTGCCTATTTTTGCTTCATGGGTTTTGGGATTTTGTTAGTAGGTGCATATATATTTTTAATTGTTATATTGTCTGGATGGATCAAAACTTTTATCATTATAAAATATTCCTCTTTAACTGTGATAAAATTGTTTTAAAATCTATTTAGGCTGATATTTGCATAGCTACTTCAGCTCATGCTATTTTGCCGGTACATTTCTTCACTCTTGTTTAAAAATTTTATTTATTTATTATAAAGATGTGGGGTACAATTCAGGGTTATGTATACAAACATTGATCATGCAGGTACCCCATTCACTCTTAACTTTCAACATATTTGTATCTTTGAATCTAAAGTGTCTGCTGTAAAGAATATACAATTGGATCCTTAAAAAAATTCCATTCTGATAGTTTCTGCATTAGTTTGGGTTGTTTAATGCATTCACATTGAATATTATTATCAGTATGGTTATATTTATATCTGACATTTCAATATTTGTTTTCTTTAGGTATCATATCTTTTGTGTCTTTGTTACTCCTTTTGCATTTAGTGAATATTTTCTAGCGTGACATTTTGATTTCTTTAATGATTTTTTGCTATATCGGTTTTTTTTTTTTTGAGTGGGAGTCTCACTCTGTCACCCAGGCTGGAGCGCAGTGGCATGTTCATAGCCACCACAGCTTCGACCTGCTGGGTTCAGGCTATCCTTCCGCCTCAGCCTTCCAAGTAGCTGGAACTACAGGCATGCGCCACCATATCTGGTTAATTTTTTGATTTATTGTAGAGAGGAGGTCTCGCCAAGTTGCCCAGGCTGGCCTCGAATGCGTGGGCTCAGGCAATCCTCTCACCTCAGCTTCCCAAAATGCTGGGATTATAGGCGTGAGCCACCGCACCTAGCCAGTTGTTTTCTTAGTGTGTGCTCTAGGGCTTCCAATATTCATCTTGGTTTTTTTTATCTACTTCAGATTTACATTAAGTTAATTCCAGTGAGACACAGAAACTTTACTCCTATGTAGTTTTGCTTCCATCTTTTTGTGTGTATTCTATTAATGCTGTATGTATTGTGCTTCTATATGTTACAAACCCATCGATACATAATTTTATACAATCTTATTTCTTTTAAAAGAAGCTGAGAAAAGTTAAGTGTATGTTTCCAGAGTTCGTTGTGTTAACCTTTTAATTTCTCATTCTAATTCTCTTCATTCCCCTCTATAAATTCGAGTCACCATCTGCTAAGCTGCAACGCAGCTTTGCTCCCAATCATCTTTGTGTTTTTGCTGTCCAGTATGTGACATTTCTATATGCCATAGGCCCACCAACACAATGATACACAGACTGTTTTCTGCAATTGCTTCCTAAATGGTTAAGAGACAAAAGAAGAAAAATACGCAATTGTGTTGTCTTTTATACTGACACTTGTGATAATAAAATGGCTGTGGGTAAAGTGCTCACCGTGTGCCCTGGGCTTCTTAGACATTATTTAACTAAATTTAATTTTAATGTAGCAGGTCTAGTTGTCTGCATTCTGCATATGAGGAAACTCAGCTCAGGAGATTGGGGCACCAAGCCACTTGGCATTCGAACGCGGACCAGGTCTCTCTGCCTCTGTCCCAGCTTCTACAAACATTAACGCACAATGTCTCATCTGAGCCTTACAGAGGCCCTGGACAACAGGCAGAGCAAGTCTTAATACCCCTGCACTTCCTGCTGGCCATGTCCTTGGAGACCTCGAGAGGGTCAGGGACTTCCTGGGCCTCACGAATTAGCTGAGGATGGCAGCAGTCAGAAGGATCCTTGTTGTTAAGAGCTATGCTGGAGTCATCACCCTGCTTCTCCGTGTGACCCAAAGTGCCAGGCTCTGCCCTGTGGCTCTGTGGACAGACCAGAGGCCCACTCCATTGTCTCAGGCCAGGGACAGCACGGGAGTGCCCCTTGGGCCTGGGGCACCGGCAGGGTGGGTGGGGGCCTGGCCTCGCAGCACAGCTCCGTGGCATTCCCAGCCGGCCGGAGCTACACCAGGTCTGGGCTGAGAGCATCTTCTCACCCCACGCCCCAGCTGCCCTTCCCACAAGAAGAGTGTGGATTCTTCTCCTGAGCAGACACATTAGCAGTGGAGCTGTGGCAGGCATCCTCCCAACACCTGGACCTCCTGGCTGGCAGGTGATGCCAGCTCCCAGCTGCAGACACATCCAGGTGAGTGTCCTCTCTGTCCTGCACTCGTAGGCCTCTGGGGCCAGGAAGGCACATGCTGGCCTCTGGCACGTCCTAGCCCTTCTCAAGTGCAGACACTTCTCATCTCTGTCGCGGTCGGGACCCTGGCATTGCTGCCTGCCCCTCACATCCAGACAGCTGGGGGGCTCATATGTACCTGCTCTCCCACGCCTGGCCAGGGGGCTCGGCAAGGCAGTCACTCTGGTGATGCCGCAGAATAAAACCCCAAGGTTGGACAGAGAGGCTCTGCAGGCTGCAGGGGGGTCTGGAGCCCATCAGGCATGGCCGGACAGAAGCCTCTCCCTTTGACACAGCCAGTGCCCCATGGAAGAGCAGCTCGCCAGAGGCCTGGTGTTCCCGGCATACCCAGCATCATCAGAAGGGTCTTGCTGGAAGGTCCGTGCTGTGGGAGGGGATTTGACACATGCCTGTACCCCTCTTCCTGGGTGGTTCTGCTCACCTCCTGGGAGTCTCAGGTCATCTACAGGGAGGCTCCTCGTGAGGGCATCTGAAGATAAGGGGGCAGGGTAGGGACATCACCTGCTGCCTGCGGCACCCTTGCCAGGGACTCTGACAGACACACAGCCTGGCCCCCTGCCATGTGCCCATGATGTGGCCCCTGGTGACCACACACGCAACTGGACCTGGATGGCCCACCCGGGGGAACCTGTGTGTCCCTAGGAGGGAGGCACTGGGCCAGTGTGGAGGGACTTGGCACTGCAAATCGACAGCAGCCATTTGGTGCTGGCTGTGGACTGTGGACAGCTAGAGGAGTCCCGGGACTGGGCTCGTCAGGGGAGCAGAGCAGAGCTGGCTCCCAGAAAGCCCCTGCCATGGGCTTTTACAGCACCCTCCTGGGCAGACTCAGGTCACAGGTGGTACCAGAAATGCCTGCTCCCTGAGATGTCCTGAGAGGTGACCCCACCGTGTGATGAGAACCAGGGACACAACCCTCCATCAGACACAGAGCCGGGCCTGATCTCACACACAGCCCACAGGGCTGGGCAGGGCCTCTGAGGATACCTGGACGAGCTGTTCCCTCCTCCCCAGGAGCTTGACTGGCTTCTCGGGCATGTCCCTCTAAGGGTGCCCTGGTGGTGTGGGCTGCTGTGAGAACCCCAACAGGCCAGGGCAGCCTGATCTGGCAGGAGGGAGCCTCTTGGCAGGACTGGGACGAGAACTTCCTGGGACAATCCGACCACATGTGCAGTTTACAAAAAGCCTGTTTCCTGGATACACAGATGCCACTAAGTTAAGGAAAGCTTTTCAGGCGAAAGAAGAAATCACTACATTAAACGTACACGGCAATTACAAATGCATCCATTTCAAAAGCATTTGGCTGTTTTCTAAAAAGTGTGTCCTGGACTCACGGGAAGGTGGTGTGTTACAGCAGTGTCTCTGCTCAGTGCTAGAAGAGAACCTCCCTCCCTCAGGCTCCACAGCGGAAGGGGCCAGCCTCTGGGGTGGCCCCAGGCGCAGGGTGGCTGCCATGTTCCTGGGGCCCCAGTCAAGGCAGCAGAGGGGGTGATCCTCCATCAGGGTTCGGATCGTTTCTGTGTGTCCCAGAGCCTCCCCAGCCAGCCTGCTGTCTCTGTGCCTCCAACATGACATTAAATCCCAACAAGACAGGGGATGTGTCCTCTCCCCAAGGCTTTCTACTTTCCCAACTCTCTCCCATTATTCCTCACGGAGGGCACACGGGAGAAAGACACAGACTCAAAGTGGGACACTGAGAGGGTCCTGAGAGCCAGAGCCCAGCCCAGGTCTGAAGGGACAGAGGGAGGAAAGAGGTGTTCTAGGCTGGGGCTGTGGACACCAGGGAAGAAGGCGGCAGCAGGGGAGACCTCTCGGCTGTCGTCTCCTCCCTGCCTTAGGACGGGGACACACAGGAGGGTGATGCCTCCCTACCTGCCTGGCCGGGATGGAGGACCAGTGGCCAGGGCCCACTCACCCTCTCCAACGTGCAACCCACTCTGCCCACTGTCCTCTAAGCTCCAGGACATCTGCCCGAAGGCTGCCTCCTCTTCGGGGCTCGCCACCCCCAGCCCCTCACAGAGCCCCACCCAGGCCTATTTCCTGTGCCCGGCGCCTGGACTGTGTCTCATGGACGCTGACACCCACAGCCATCCCCTCGGCGTGCGGGTCTCGGAATGGAGGGGTAGGTGCTACATGACTGTCCCCTACGCTAAACCACACACGGACCTCTCACAGCTCTGCGCTGGGAGCAGAGGGAGGAGGAGAACAGTAAGCCAGAACAGGGGCCTCCCCACTACCCACAGCCCAGCGCCTCGGAGCGTGGTCAGAGACACCGGCCCACCCACGCGGGGTGTCTCCAGTGCCAGCACTCAGAGCCTTTGCTGGATTCTCACAAGGCTGCTGGCCTTCCCTGCCCAGGAGAGTTCGAAGCCACCTGCCCAGGGACCGCAGCCACGTCCCGCACGTGGCTTGGTGTCCCGGCCCCCAGCACGTGCTGGAATCAAACAAGATGGCAAATTCTATGTGCTGGCACAAGGGCACTGAACTTCTGGCTCAAGAGGCACATGAAAAAGTGCTCAGCCGCACTCATCATCAGAGAAATGCAAATCAGAACCACACTGAGAGACCACCTAACCCCAGGAAGAATGGCCACCATGAATAAAACCAACAACAACAGACGCTGGCGAGGATGCGGAGAAAAAGGAACGCTCCTGCACTGCTGCTGGGAATGCAAACTAGTGCAACCTCTTTGGAAGACAGTGTGGTGGTTTCTGAAAGAACTAGACATTGACCTTCCATGTGACCCAGCAATTCCCCTGTTGGGAATATTCCCAGAGGAACTCAAATTGTTCTACAAAAAAGATACCTGCACACGCATGTTTGTTGCAGCTCTATTCACAATCGCAAAAACGTGGAACCAACCAGGCTGCCCATTGAAACTGGATTGGATTTTTTAAAATGTGGTACATATACACAATGGAATATTACCCAGCCATAATGAAAGACAAACATACGAACTTTGCAGCAACTTGGATGGATTTAGAGTCCGTTGTACTCAGTAATCGATTACAGAAACAAAGAACAGAGTGGCACGTGTCCTCACTCATAAGCGGACCCTGAACATTTACCATAATACTATAAGAAAGGGATTGGCAGTAGTGGGATACTGCCAGGGGAGTGGGGGGACACAACATCAAGAAGGGTACCTGATCCCAAACCAGGCAAAGCAGGGACCCAAACTTTACCTGTGCAATGACCGCTTGTATACCTAATCCTGAATGATACCCCACATCTTTAAAATAAAATTAGAAA
>CAUYQG010291693.1:0-23125 GCA_963574415.1 Tarsius wallacei
CTCCAAATCCATCCAACTTGCTGCAAAGTCCATATATTTGTCCTTCTTTATGGCTGCATAATATTCCATTGTGTATATGTACCACATTTTTTAAAGCCAGTCCAGCTTTGATGGGCAACATGGTTGTTTCTATGTTTTTGCTATTGTGAATAGAGCTGCAACAAACATATGTGTGCAGGTATCTTTTTTGTAGAATGATTTGAGTTCCTCCGGGTATATTCCCAATAGGAGAATTGCTGGGTCATATGGAAGGTCAATTTCTAGTTCTTTCTGAAATCGCCACACTGTCTTCCGAAGAGGTTGTACTAGTTTGCATTCCCACCAGCAGTGTAGAAGCGTTCCTTTTTCTCCACATCCTTACCAGCATCTGTTGTTGTTTGTTTTATTAATGATGGCCATTCTTACAGGGATTAGGTGGTATCTCAACGTGGTTTTGATTTGCATTTCTCTGATGATGAGTGAAGCTGAGCACTTTTTCATGCATCTGTTGGCTGTCCGTATATCTTCTTTTGAGAAGTGTCTATTCAGATCTATTGTCCACTTTTTAAAGGGGCTGTTTGTTTTTTTCCTTTTGGTGCATTTGAGTTCCTTGTAGATCCTAGATGTTAGGCCTTTGTCAGATGTACAGTTGGCAAATATTTTCTGCCATTCTGTGGGCTGTCTCCCTGCTCTTTTGATGGTATCTTTTGCTTTGCAGAAGCGCGTTAATTTGATGAGGTCCCACTTGTCTATCTTATTTCTTAAGGTATTGGCCTTTAGGATTCTGAATAGGAATTGGTTCCCAGTAAGATTAGGGTTTTAATCCTGCTTCTAACTCTCAGTCTCCACCTACCGGATAATTGCCTCCATAATCAATGACCAGTTTTCTTGCATAATGTCTTTCTGAAATTTTTAGTGAGAGCCCAATGTGCGAAAGTCAAACAATTGGTTTGCATGCTATGAGTGTGGTCCTGTTCTTGGAAGGCTAAAATAATATTCATTTGACAATTATATTTTGTCTTTTAGATATAATCTTCAATGTCTCACATGGCGAGAATTTTCTACATATTTTAAATTGGATTTTAAATTCATAAACAAACCTGCAGTTGGTAAATTTAAGCCCAATACATGTGACAATTAAGTTAAAGATGTATTACTTTGGGTATGTCTAATGATCTTTGTCTCAATTGGGTTATATTTATGAGACTCATTTCCATTTACAGTCGTTTTTAATGAAATAGAACAACAAAATGAAATAACACATTTAAATGATTGCACAGGCACTGATGGCTGTATAAAGATGGTGAACTAACTAGAAATAAATGAAGTCTAATGTAGGAAAGTCCAAGAGCACATTTAAGTTGTAGGAAATTCTAACATTTGTCAAAGTTAACATTCATCATATCCTCTGCATAGCTTTAGGAAGAAATTCTTACAAATGGATCTTTTCAGATCTTTAAAAAATATACTTTTAGAATCAAAATGTTACATATAATAAGTTTTCTTTTTAATTCCAAATTGCTAAGAAAGGTCTTTAATGAAAAATATAAATTCCTTGCCCTACTTTGCCCCATTTAATTCCCTATTTTCCAAAAATGTCAAGTTACACATACATAAACATATACATACAAACATAGACAGCTTTTGGTCGAAGATTAGACGTCATCTACTGAGTATTATGATGTCAAATCTAGAGTTTATCTCACAAATATATCTTCCTCTCCTCCTTCCCAAATTTTTCAATATATCTCACTTTATTTGTTTAAATATATATATTTGCTACTGTGTTTATATATCATTCATTGCTGAGCCAATTAGTGAACTATTACTATGTTCACTTTCTTTTTCAACTTGCCTTTTTGCTAGATTTACTTATTTACTAACTTTTATGGTACTTTTTAGTTTTATTTTACATTAAATTAAATCTTCCAGCATACTTCTATAGTTTTGCTAAGAGATTCATGACAAGTTTCCATTGCTTGTCAGATAACATAAGCTTTATGTTTCACTAGAATAAAAGCTTCAAGAAGTCAGAAACTTAATTTTTTTATATCTATAACCTCAGTGCTTAGAACAGGCTCTAAAACATAAACAGGTGCTTAATAGATACTTGTTAAATGGAAAATAGAAGAAACAGTAATTTATCATTTCTAGTTCTCCCTGAAAGAAATCCCTCCGAAATGCTCCAATCCTTTGTTCTAATCTGTACTGATTGCTTGCTTCATAGTTTATATTTTGGGACTTACCTTCAACTACTATTCTATTGGGCTTTCTTCTTCCTGACTCCCATGGCTTCTATTTTCCCGATTTGTACCCTCATTTGGTAAAACACATCCTCCAGAAGATTCTTGGGTTTGAAAGTTTTTATGGAGGATAAATATTGTACTTGAACATTTAAAACTATCTTGATTCTATCATATACTTTCTTGGTAATTTGGTTGCATATCAAATTCTAATTTTAATGGTTTTCACACAGAATGTTGAATGCATTTCTCCGTTGTCTTATCTTCCAGTATTAATTACCATTCCTTCACCTTTTGTTGGTTTGAAATTCCACCTCCAAATACTGTGATTTGGGAATTCAGATCTATGCTACTGTTTCAGCGATTAATTGCAATATAACAAAGTACCACAAACACTGTAGCTTTAAACAATAACCACACATTATTTTTCTTGAAGTTTCTGTGCATTGACTGGTCTCTACTCCATGAGACATCATTTAAAACTGCAATCATCTGGGAGCTTAACTGAACTGGAATGCCCAACATGGTTCACTCACATGGCTGGCCATTGTTACTGACTGTGACCCTGAGCTCACTTGGTTCTTCTCCATGTGGTATTTCTGTTTGGCGTGAATTCTCTTTGAATGGCACCTGGCTTCTAAAAGGAGGAAAGTGGGTGCTGCCAGTCCTCCTAAGGCTTGTGTTCAGCATTCTCAGAATGTTACTTTTTGTTGTATTCTATCAATCAAAGCTGGCTACAAGTCCAGTCCAAATTCAAGGGAAGAGAAAATAAACTCCAATTACTGATGTAAGGAACAGCATGAGCATAGAGAGAGAGGAGGAACTGTTCAGGATCATCTATGGAGACTACCATATCTAGTTTTATTGAGGATGGAGCCAATGTTACTGCTTTTTGTTTCTCTTACTGGTTTTGCATGGTTTTTCAAGAGGAGAAGGGGACAGAAATATTTTTACCATCATAAAATCAGAAATTATTTTTGCTCTTTAAAAATCATTTGCTTAAGCCGGGCTTGGTGGCTCAGCCTGTAATCCGGCGCCTTGGGAGGCTGAGGTGAGTGGATTGCCTGAGCCCGCGGGTTCGAGACCCACCTGGGCAACTTGGCGAGACCTCATCTCTACAATAAATCAAAAAATTAGCTGGGTGTGGTAGCACGCACCTGTAGTTCCAGCTACCTGGAAGACTGAGGCAGAAGGATCGCCGGAGCCCAGCAGGTCAAGGCTGCGGTGGCCGGGAGTGGCCACTGCACTCCAGTCTGGGCAACAGAGTGAGACTCCAACTCAAAAAAAAAAAAATCATTTGCTTAATAGAGATCAAGAGATTATACTAATTAATTTTTAATATTATCATTATGAGAATTTGATTCCTTAGATTTCCAAGCAGATTGTTGCTCAACATTAATTAATTTTGGCTGCATGAATCTGGCCAGTGAATTAAATTAGAAGGCGGCAAGGAGTGAGAGAAAGACGTTAACATCCATTCACCCATTTAATTATCCATTCTTTCATTTGTAAAAGATGTTAAAATGGGACTCTTGATATCTCAGTTTTAACATAAGCCCCAAAAGGCTGAGAATAACACCCTTAATTCTAAAATGGGGACTTTCTATGTAGGATTTGCAACAGGAATTTTTAGAAACCTTCAGCACTCTTAAGGGTATAAAACAATAGAAGTTAAATAAATAGGGAGAAAGATAATTTGTACATAGGGAGTTATTGGAGTGCTGTGGCATGCTCTGCCACTTCTCTCTCTTGCCTGAATTAGGGTGAGTAGTTTCTCCACACTGTATGTCAAGTGAGAAGGACATAGAAGAGACCATCCTGGAGCCTTGAGATATATCCCTTGAAGTTTAGGAGATGCAAAATTCAGATGTCTGATACTTGCCTGAGATATCTAGGGCCTATGTCTGTGAACCTGAGGAATAAGAGGAGAGGATTAGGGAGAGAGAATAAGAGTGAGAATAAAGCAACTGAGGGAGAAAGTAGAGTTTTTCATTTTGCTGTTGATAATTTCTGTTGTGCTATGGACCAAGTGTAGCTAAGGGAAAGTCAGTTTGGAGATATTGTGTAAAGGTGCTTTGCTCAAGAGGCTATCTGGAAGGGGTGGTCAAGTGGCCCAGAATCCTAGGACTGAGGCATGGAGTTATAAGAAGCTAGCCAGAAGGATAGAAATATATAGACCAATGGGATAGAATTGAGTCCAGAAGCAAACTCACATCTATGGTCAACTGATTTTTGACAAGTTTGCCAAGATCATTCAATGGGGAAACAGTAGTGTATTCAACAAATAATGTTGAGATGATTGGTAGCAACATGCAAAAGAATGAAATAGAGCCCTTGCCTTACACTATCTACAAAAATAAACTCATAATGATAAAAGGCCTAAATATAAATGGGAAAAACTACAATAAAACCCTTAGAAGAAAACATAGGGGTAAATCTTCATGACCTTGGATTTGGCAATAAAACTAGATATAACACCAAAAACATGAGCATGAAAGGAAACAGAAAAATTTCACTTCATCAAAATTAAAAGTTTTGTGCTTCAAAAACACTATCAAGAAAGTAAAAGACAACTTATAGGATGGGAGAACACATTTTTAATAAAGGACTTATCTAGAATGTATAAGAACTCTTACAACTCAATAATAAAAAGACAATCTAATTTAAAAATGAGCAAATAATCTGAATAGGCATTTCCCCAGGAAGATGTAAAAATGGCCAATAAGCACATAAAACTATGTTCAAAATTATTAGCCATCAAAAAAATGCAAGTCAAGGCTACAATGAGATATTACTTCACACCTACTAGGATATGGCTAAAATTTTAAAAAGGCAGATAGCTACAAGCATTGATAAGGATGTGGAAAAACTGGAACCTTTATGCACTCCTCATGGGCATATAAAATAATGCAACTGCTTTGAAAATCAGTCTGACGGTTCCTCCAAAAAATTAATGTAGTGGTATATAACCCAGCAATACTACTCCAAGTTATCTACCCAAGAGATTTAAAAATATATGTTAACACAAAAATGTGTACATTTGCAGACATATATTAGCCAACATGTGGAAACGACCAAAATGTTCAGTGAGTAATGAGTGATTAAATAAAATGTGATACATTCATACAATGGAATATTATTCAGTCATGAAAAGTGATAATGTAATGATACATGATACAACATGGATAAGTCTTGAAAACATTTTGCTAAGTGAAAGAAATATCATAAAAGACTACATGTTATATAATTTTATTCGTATGAAAATCCAGAACAGGGAAATCTATAGAGACAGAAAGTAGATAAGTGGTTGTGTAGGAATGGGGTAGAGTGGGGTAATAGTCCTGTGATAGCTAAAGAATTCAGGGTTTCTTTTCAAGGTGATGAAAATGTTCTAAAATAGATTGCGATTATGGTTGCACATATTTGGCAACATGTCAAAAACCATTCAATTATATACTTAAAATGGACAAATTGTACAGTGTGTGAATTATCTTTCAATAAAGCTGCTAAACAAACAAAAAAAGGAGACCAATCAGAGAGATGACTTCATCCATGCAATGACAGTTGCAGTTGGAAATTCCCACTGGGCATAGTCGAGAAAGCCAACAAAGCACACCAAGAGAGACTCAGCTTTGAGAATGTACCTCAATCAGAGGTTACCAACAACAATTTGTAACCAACCAGCTGTGAAAGACTGGGCTTTTCTCCCCAATCCTCCCTCACCGTGGGTCTGACTTTGGACATGCCATTAATGGAGCTATCTGAGGAAGAACGTTTTAGGCAGAGGCAACACTACTCCAAAGTCATAAGACAGGAAAATGTATGCCATTTGTTTGGAGTGGAGTGGAGTGAGTGAAGGGGATAAGAGTAAGAAATGAAGTGGGAGGGGCAGTGAGGTCAATTGTAAAAATGATCATAAATTCCTCCCCTTAATGCATCCATGCTCTGGCAATTTCATGCAATCCCTGCAATAGCAAATGCAAGCCATGCCACTGCAAATCCTTCCGCCAAAATGTAAACCCTATTTCTTGCCTCCTCAAATCTGGGTGGACCTGTGAATTTCTTTGGCCAATAGGACATTACCAACATGACACAAGTAGAGGTTTGAAAAGAACTTATGCATTGAAACTTGCTTTCATGCTGCTTTTAGAAGCCTAGGCAGTCATACGAAGAAACCCAGGCCAGCCTTATAGATAATTAGAGACACATGATCCAGTTATCCCTGTTGTTCCAGCTGACACCCAGCCAATCTCCAAACATATGAAACCATTGACTGCAGTTACCGGCAGATGCATGGACCAGGTCAGCCAAGACCAGCAAAATAACCACCCAGCTGAACCTCGTCCAAATCAGTGACCCACAGAATTGTGAACTAAATACGCGGTTATTGTTTTTAGCTATTACATCTTGGGATGGTTGGTTACATAGCAAAATCTAACTGATGTGGTAAACATTAAGGAGACTTTTCAGGCATACCTCTGCTCTGCACTCACAGCTAAAGGCAGGCAGAGGGGTTCTCAGGCTCTCATGTTCTAAAGCCCAGCTTACAGAATTCGGGGTTTAACCCCCAGCTAACAATAATAGGTGGGCATTTTCTTGGAATATTTTCTGTGCTTCAGTTTCCTTGGAGACCAAACATATCATTAGTGGGAAGCAGTAGCAGCAGTACGTGGATTATGGTCTTCTCCCTAGGAGCGAGGATATTCTAATAATGAAAATGACATCAGCTATCATTTTTTGAGCTTGTTTTGAGTTCTACATATTGCCAGTGAACTTTCATTTGCATTAACTCATTGAATCTGCATAACCACTTTGGAAAGTAGGGACTATTATTGCTCCCATTTTACAGACTGAAATTCAGAGGAGTTAAGTGACTAGCCCAAGGCCACACAGCTAGTAGGTCCAGGATTCAAATCCTGATCTTCTTGATTCGATAGCCCAGCCACTTAAGCATAATGCTATACAGCCACTCTGTTGAGGCACACCAAGCTCACCCTGAGGTCTACAATTGCCGACCTGGTTTTCTTGCTGGGAGAAATCAGGCTGGACCCCTCAAGCCATTATTGTTGACTACCAGGGGATGAGCCTGCTTCATCTACTGCAATTCAGCCTCATGCCTTGTTCTCTCATTTTCTACCTTTGCATCATTTGCAGCTGGCCTAGATCCTCTCATTCCTGCAGCAGTGGAACAGCTGGGTTAACCCTTTCCCTTGGTAGGGGATCTCAGGGGAGAATATGAGCCAAAGGCTGCTCCTGGAGAGGCCTGGCAATGCTTTTACTCTTCATTAAAAGTTTATGTGCATTATACACTTCATTATATGCAATTGGGTTTCTTATATGGCACTCCAGTGCATAAATGACTCCCTAGACACGCTTGTGAGTTTCCATTGTTATAATGTAAAACCTTGCCAAGCCACAAGGCAGACATGTTTTAAACTATTCAATTATTCCTGGTACAATAACCAAATCTAGGGGAGATTTTACTTTACACCCTCCACATGTTTGCTTGTTCGACAGCACCAGATTTACTATTGGTCAAACCCTTTCAGTTTTGAATTTGAGTAGTCAGGAAGATGGAAAACGCCATGGGTACAAAACTACTCCCATTTCCAACTTATTGTGAATCGACTTGTATCCTGTTATACTGTAGGTTAGTTTGTATGGGAGGAACCGCCACAATCTCTGAAATTTATTTGTTAAAAAATTATGTGTTTATTCTTTCATGTTTAAACTTCAGCCACTTTCAAAATAGTCTCCGTTTGATGAAATACACCTATCAAGACACTTTATCTACTGCTCAAAAGTTTTTAACTCATCAATTTTGATGTCTTTTAGTGCTTCTGCTGTTTTTTGTTACACCTCATTCGCATCAGCAAAACATTTTCCCTTGAGGAACTTGTTCATCCCAGGAAACAACAAATAAACAAAAAAAGTCGCTCGGGGTGAGATCTAGTGAATAGGGAGGGTGGGGGCACAGGGGCCATGCTGTTTTTGGTCAAAAACTGTTGAACACTCACTGCAATGTGTCCAGGTGTATTGTTATGGTGGAAGAACCAGTCACCTGATTGCCACAACTTGGGACATTTCTTCTGCAAATCGTGGCACTACCTTCTCAAAATTTGCAGATAAAAACTTTGACTGACTGTTTGATCTGGAGAAACAAATCCTGAGTGTAGTACAAGGGGCCTGCCCTCCAAAAGATAATTCTGGGGTTTTTTTTGTGGAGGGAGGGGGTTCCTCCTTGTACAACATAAATGCAGATCCTAGAAAGGCTATTTTTTTCTTTTTTTTAATTGGAATCTCACTCTGTCACCCAGACTGGAGTTCAGTGGCCGCTCCCGGCCACCGCAGCCTCGACCTGCTGGGCTCCAGCGATTCTTCCGCCTCAGCCTTCCAAGTAGCTGGAACTACAGACGCACGCTACCACGCCCGGCTAATTTTTGATTTATTGTAGAGATGAGGTCTCGCCAAGTTGCCCAGGAGGGTCTTGAACCCATGGGCTCAGGCAATCCACTCACCTCGGCCTCCCAAAGCGGTGGGATTACAGGCTGAGCCAGAGGGCCCGGCCTTTTTTCAGTTTTTCATTTTTCATTTTATTTTTTCTATTTATTCACATTTTCTGTTTATTTATTTATTTTTGCTATAGAGATATGGGGTATAAGTGAGGGTGAACTACATAAGTAGGATGCATGCAGGGGAAGTTTGGGCTTCTAACTGGCCCTCACTCCCCCTAGTTGTGGACCAGGTGCCCTTTATGTTATCACGTGCTCCCCACCCTCTTCCCTTCCTTCCTCCTCTAGCAGTGACCATAGACTGTGGAATGGATACCTCCTTTGTGCTTTATGTGTGAGAACATATGGTATTCAGTTCTTGGTTTATGTGACAGTTCACTTAATATTATGGTCTCCAACTCCATCCAATTTGCCGTGAAATCCATGATCTTGTTCTTCATGGCTGTACAGTACTTCATCATGTATATGTCCCACATTTTTCTTTACCCAGTCCACTTTCAACTAGAAATAGGGTGGGTTCCATGTTTTTGCTATTGTGAGTAGTGTGGCCATAAACATGCATGTGCAGGTGCTCTTTTTTGTAGAGTGATTCATGTTCCCCTGCATATATTCCCATGAGAGGGATTGCTGGATTTTATGGAAGATCAATATTTAGTTCTTTTAGGAATCACCACACTGTTTGCCATAGAGAATGAACTAGCTTATGCTTTCACCATCAGCGTAGAAGCATTCCCTTTTCTCTGCACCCATGCCAGCATCTGTTGTTTTTTGACATTAATGATAGCCATCCTTACCAGAGTTAGGAGATATCACAATGTAGTTTTGCATTTCTCTAATGATTGGTGAGGCTGAGCCTTTTTTTCGTGTCTCTGTTGGCTGTTTGTATGTCATCTTTTGAGAAATGTCTGTTCATGTCCTTTGTCCACATTTTAATGTGGTTGTTTGGTTTTTTTTTTTTCCTTTTACTTTATTTGAGTTCCTTGTAGATCCCGGATATTAGGCCTGTCAGATGCATAATTTGCCATTTTTTTTCCCTATTCTGTGTGTTGTCTCTTTACTCTCTTAATGGTTTCCTTTGCTATGTAAAATTCTTTCAGTTTGATGAGGTCCCACTTGTTTATCTTAGCTTTTATGGCATTATCTTTTGAGGACGTTGTTAAGAATTTGTGGCCTACTCTGATGTGCATAAGGATGTTTCCTATGGTTTTTTCTAGGATTCTTATAGTTTGAGTTTTACATTTAGGTTTGATCCATTTAGAGTTGATATTTGTATATGGTGATAGATAGGGTTCCAGTTTCATTCTTCTGCATACGGTTAGCCAGTTTTCCCAGCACCATTTGCTAAATATGGTCTCCTTTCCTCAATGATTGTTATTGGTGGCTTTGTTAAGGATGAGTCTCTTGAGAGACCATATTTCTACTTCCGGATTCTCTGTCCTGCTCCATTGGTCTATGTACCTATTCCTGTATCAATACCAGGCCATCTTGGTTACTATAGCTTTGTAACAAAGTTTCAAGTCTGGAAGTATGATACCTCCCACTCCACTTTTGTTTCTTTTGCTAAAGGTTGCTTTGGCTCTTCGTGCTCTTTTTGTTTCCATATGAGTTTCTGTATTGTCGTTTCCTGGTCCATGAAAAATGATGTTGGTAATTTGATGGATATTGCATTGAATATGTAGATTGTCTTTGGTAAGATGGACATCTTGACAATGCTGATTTCCCCAATCCACGAGCATGGCATGTTTTTCCATTTGTTTGTGGCATCCTTGATTTCTTTGAGCCACATTTCGTAGTTCTCATTTTTATACTGAGAAAATGATGACACCATGAATATCGTGTGGCTTTAAGGACTGGAAAAGAGATATACGGATTTATTCATTTATTTACTTATTCATTTTTCAACTGATATTTCCTGAGCATTTTCTGTATACCCAGAACAGTGCTAGGCATTAGCTGTATGAGGATGAATATAAGACATGGTGTTTACCCTCAGAGGACTCACCCTCTAGTGGAATGACAAGTAATTTTACAATTTCAGTGTACAGTAATAACTGCTATGAGAGGTATGCCCAGAGTACTCTTAGAAACCATTTGGGATTGGGGCATGAAGAGAAAATGGCTGATGAACAGTGTTCTTAGCAGAAAGGTATTTGGTTTCAGAGAAGAGGGTGTTCGACTGGATTGAATGGAGATAGGCCCCAGAGCAACCTGGAAATTCATGTGTTGCAGGTGGCAGAGCTACTGTTAGCCTGGTACCCTGCATGGAGGATGGCTGATCTGCCTATTTCTTCAGGTGTTCAGTGCTGTTACGTGAGCCAGAAATCAACTTCTATGAGGTTTAAACCACTATGCACTTCAAGTTGGTTTGTTACAGTAGTTAGCTTATTGTTACCAATGCATTCACAATGCTCTGTCAGTTTTCATCATTGCTTGATTCTGGCCCCTCCTCTCTGTCACCTTTGCAACCATTTAGGCTCTCCTTTTGTCCTTCTTGGGTCACTGCAATGGCCTTCTTACCTCTTTCCCTCCCTTGCCTTCAGCTTTCTTTGCCAACTAAGTGGAAAGCTAATTTGTTTTACATAAAATGCTTTGGAGAAACAATACTTTAGGCCAGAGGAATAATATTTTTTTCTTTTTTTAAAATTAATTAATTTATTTATTATAAAGATGTGGGGTACAATTCAGGGCTAGGTATACAAACATTGATCATGCGGGTACCCTTGTTGATGAGGTATGCCCCTCCCTCCCCTACCAGTTTCCCTCAACTGCCAGTCCCACCCCCCCCTCCCCTGACAGTTTTCCACTACTGCCAATCACCTTCCCACAGCATTATAATTGTTCAAGGTCACCTTATGAGTGAGAACATATGGAACTCTGTTCTTTGTTTCTGTGATAAATCATTGAGTATGATCGACTCCAAATCCATCCAATTTGCTGCAAAGTCCATATATTTGTCCTACTTTATGGCTGCATAATATTCCACTGTGTATATGTACCACATTTTTTTTATCCAGTCCAGCTTCGATGGGCAACACAGTTGGTTCCATGTTTTTGCTATTGTGAATAGAGCTGCAACAAAAATACGTGTGCTGGCGTCTTTTTTATACAGTGATTTGAGTTCGTCCCAGTAGGGGGATTGTGGGTTTGTATGGAAAGTCAATGTTTAGATCTTTTAGGAATCGGCACACTGTTTTCCACAAAGTCTGGGGTCTTTCTTGGACCTTACTGGGCTAAGCTAATCTAGGATTCATATTGCTTCAGCCCCATGACACTGGGGCAGACATAAGACTCCTGATCCCAAGAGAGAGAGGTGAGTGGCACTAGCATGACCCTTCAGTGAAATCCATGGGGAGGTGAAGAGAATATGGACAGAGTCTGTGGGTTCCCATTTCTTGCAAACTTTAAAGAGATGGGGTTAGGGTGAGGGGAGGAGGATTCTGGCTAATCCATGATGATTTATATTTTGGTATGTCATCAGAAGGGTTCAACTCAAGGTGAGGTAACGGAGCTACCATGACCTATTGACCTTGTTATGTCATCAAAAGGAACGGCTTTTGGCTAGAAAATGGTGGGTTTCTTCCTAGTGATTCACACATTACCCAGAAGCCTCTAGCTTGTTGCAGTTCATAAAATTCCAAATGTGTCAAAACAATTTGTTAATGGCACAATTGTGTGTGTGCATGTGTTTGACTTATTCCTCTGTTCATTCCCTTGGGACCAAATCATACATTTGTCAATGGAAAGAAGACAAGTTTGGCCTAAATGTTGTGGTCATTAGTTGTATCCATTTGTAAAATCAGGCTCACTCCCCAAAATGGGAATGACCAAAAAGGCATTTTTCAAAACACAAACTTTTGCCCATAATTTCAGTGAGAAAAGAGGTCAGCACCAGCTAAACCACATAATACTATGAATGTTGCCTACTTTCTTTGGTGGCAGGGAACAACACATATTTAACAGAGGCAGACCTTTATTTAATTAGCCCTGATGTAAATATTTCTTGTCTTTTGCAGCTACACAGTTTTAAGAGAGTGCCGGGTACCTGAAGGCCAGCTCCTACTGGGACTAATTCCATCCAGACAGCTCCAAGTATGTTCATTAGGCACTGATTAGGTTTCACACAGGTGGGGAAGGTTAGGGGCACAGATAGAGAGGCGGTGCTGATTGTGTTAAGCATAAAACACCATCTGTTTCCTAAGTAAGAAAAGGAACTGCATCCACACTTCTAGAGGAATCACCAGGCCGGCCACTGCTGAAGCTGCTGCTCCCTCCTTTCTTTTCCTTCCTTTTCTAGCTACATTTATAGGTCTCAAAACAAGTTGGTACAAATGAAGAAAAACATGAAATAATATATCTGAAGGCTATTGAAAAAGATGCTGAGTTTCCAACCATCACATGTAGGCTTGCTGATCAAAACTAATGGGAGACTTTCCCCCCCCAATGCAGCCATTGTACTTGGCATGAAAATAGACTGCCACATTAATTCCTTTTCAACGTAAGGACTTTTTCTCCCTCAAGGCAAGCAGCCTGTCCAGTTAGCCAGGCTCTTCAAGGCACTTTAATATGGTTTTGTTTGGGACCAAAGAATGCAAATGAGCTGACATGCAGATACCCCTTTTCTAACAAAAAATAAACAGCCTGGAGGCGCAGAGGAAAGGGGGACGATGGGGGAAGAGGGGGTGGGGGAGAGGGGAGATGAGCAGGAGAAGCAGCAGTTGGTCGAGTGAGCTGATGAGCACTTGAGTTTACCTGATAAGGGCTCCTCGCTACTGTGTTGCTCGCCCACACAGAGCCAGAAACTCACAATGCTGCCCTCATTCCAGCCAGCCTCCTAAAGCAAACCGCCCCACCACCTGCCCTCTTCCCATTCACCATTCCTCTTTTCCTGTGAAGAAAACTTTTCTACCCAGCAGGTGGTGGTGGCAGGGTTGGGGGATACCAGAGCGTGGTGCAGAGCTTGGCCCCCTCCTACTCTTCAATTCATCACCTCACTGGTAAAGAGTCCCATCTTTATTATTGTTAGAGCTCAGCAAAGCCAGCTGGAAGCCAATCAGCGTGACTCCTACCCCCATGCCAGGCACATGAAGAAGCAGGCAGCCTTGCTCTAGAGCCAGGTCAGCAAGCCATTCTGAAGCGCCACTGGTAGGCTTCAGTTCTGTGGGTGCAGTGTGGGATGTGTAGCCTGGAACTGGCTGTGGGAGGATGGAGGAGTGCCTTGGTAATATCTACCCCTACTGGATCCTCTGGGGCAGCTTGGAGTTGTGGGGAAATTAGTCCCCATCATGCAGTGAGGGCAACTGCAGTGGGGGAAGGGCCACCTATTGCGGCTATCAGACACAAAGGGCCCAGAGACTCCCTAACTTAGGAGACTGATGCAGGATAACTCACCTCCTAGCTTCCTTCCTGCAGCCCAGTAGTCCTGGCTGCTTCTTGATAGTGGGCATTTTATGAATATGCTAAGCATGACCTCAGCAGAAATGTTTCCTAAATTGGAAATCCCATTGGAATATTTTTCAATAAGAGAACCCCACGAACAGCTCTTTGCCAATGACTAGTAATATTATTTTTAATCTGGCACTCAAGGCCCTCCACCTTCCAACACTCACCTCTACAGCATACCTGATCTCTGAAGGATCTAGATTTAGTGCCCGGCTGCCCTCAATCCTCACTGAATATGCCCCCACCCCCACCTTTGCACATATAGCATTTCTTCTGACTGGAGTGAACACTGTCTTCATCTTTTCATTCTGTCCCAAACTCTTCTTCAAAGGACATTGAACTTTCTCCAAATCTGTCAACCCATTTAGACCTGTTTCTCTTCTGAACACCTCTAGCAATTAGCATATGCCCTCTGGGACTCATAATATATGGCTCTCATCATTTTCTTGTCTCTATCAACAGGTTCTTAGGTCTCTGAAGGCAGAGGCTTTTTCTCCAATGCCTTCACCTCCCCTGTAAAATGTAGCACAGAGCTTGACAAACAGTAGAGGCTCAGTAAATGTCAATTCATTTTGCTACTTGTAGATTGACAGCCCATGATAATGATGAAACTTAGAACACTATACCCTAAAATATGGTGCTTTGACATGCTCAACCCACCCAGCAACCTTTCCATGCTTCCGTTCCTCAATTCTGTCTTTCGCAAAAGCACAGGAGGAAGGTATTCTCTGAAGTTCCCTTATCTACCTCAAAACCAGACCTCTAAAGAGGAACACAATTGCCTTGGATTCCTTCCCTCAAATTTAATTAACCAGAGAAGATTAAAACTCATCACAGAGGAAGAGAATGAAAATTAAGCACCTTACCTAGAGCACAAATGAGCTTAGAACTTTGTCTCAAACCATTGTTTGTTCTCTGGTCCTATTCAACTTCCAAAGAGAATCATTCACAAGACTACATCTGCCTCCCAAGACCATTAATTCTTCCCTAAAAAATCATTCACTCTTACACCCCCCATCTCTATTTCCCCTCTAAAGAAGGGTATATAAACGTCTAGGCTTCATTTGGGCAATTGAGTATTACCTCTCCTGCAATTCCCCAGTGCTATGCATGTTAAATACATTTGTATGCCTTTTTTCCTATTAATCTACTTGTTAATTCATTTTCTATCAAACCTTCAGAGGGTGGAGGAGAAGTTTTCTCTTGGTTTCTGCAATAGCATGGGTTAATGTTTGCTTTTCCTACATTGGACCTGTGCCTACCATAAAAGGGGAAGAGAAACTGAGGTTTGTGTCTGCTCACTGTATGTATGTATGTGTGTGTGTGTGTGTGTGTGTGATACCCATTTCATATTATTACCTGCGATAACTTCATGAGAGTTGTTATCCCCATTGTATAGACCAGAAAATCTGAGGCTCAGAGAGTAAAATGATTTGCCTAGGTTTATACTTCCAAGAAGTTACAGTGCTGAGTTTGAGCTCAGGGTAGATTGATGTGAAAGCCAAAGTTTTTCTCCAACTCTTTAGTGCCAGGGCCCAAGTGAGGGAGTGGGGGTAGGAACAAAGGGATGTAACCAGTCAAATGTTATTCAATAAGCATTTGATATTAGTAAAATATTTGAAACATACTGTATTGGATGCTGGGGAATAAAGAGAAGAGTAAGATAAAGTGCTTTACTTCTAGGAGCTTAAAACTTCGCAGAGGAAAAAATACCTGTTGAACCAAATTCTAATAGAAAGCTGGACAAAGAGCTATAAATTATTGAGGAAAGGAAAGATTGATTCTGACTGAAATTTTTGGAGAAGTCATCTTGGAGAAAGTATAGTTTTAGCTGGGTTTCAATGGAAAGATCAGATTATTCTGAGTAGTCAAAGAACTTTCCAGGCTACAGGTAAATTGGAACAAAGAGACTGAGATGAGAGAGTCCTGAACATATGTATGGGTAGCAATTTGCTCTGGAGTCCAACGCCGTTGTCTGAGTAGTGTTATGCTCACAAAATCCTATTTGGAGAGGTGCTGTCTTGGTCTCATATTATGCTTAGAATACAGTCTATTCATAAATAAGTAAGACTCTTGGTCCCAGTGATGACATTACCTGGAGTTTTCAACTCGTGATAGAGAGCTCATCATAGTGGCCTATGGACTTCTCTCTTTTTGACTGAATTGATTATTTCAGGCTTATGATTTTATAGAGAAAATATATATCCATTTTTGTACCTTCTTGATTGCCACCTCAAATGATTATAATTATCGTTGAAGACTCAGAAGGGGGAGGGTGGGAAGAAGTGGAGGGATAAAATATCACCCATTGGGTGCAATGTGCACAGGTGGGGGTGGTGAGTATACTTAAAACCCAGAATACTTTGCCACTATATAACGCATCCATGTAACCAAAAACTATTTGTGCTCCTTAAAGCTATAGGAATAAAAAGAAAAAGAAGATAAAATTGTTATAAAAGGGAAAACACCTGTTAGAAGTCATGCAAAAAGGCAGACTATAATTTCATAATTGATTTTCTTTAAAGTTGATGAAAAAGATTATTTGAGGGGAAATAGATATGTGCCCAGACATTTTAAATCATAGTTATTATAACCACAAACAGAAGTCCCTGAGCAAAAGACAACATTTAAAAAAAGAGATCTGGTGCCTCTAGAATGAAAAATTCTGATTATTCTTTTAACTGAATGTTCTAGAAAGAGGATGGGCTTTAGAATCAGTCAGACATGTGTTTAAATTTCAGCTGTGCAACATAGTAGCTCTATGATATTGAATAAGTTACCTTACCTCTTTTCACCTCATTTGGGGGAAGATAGTAAAAACCACCTGTTGGATTGCTATGAGGATTCACACATAACATATACATATATAGTACGTGGCTCAGCACAAGGCACACAGGAAGCCCTCAACATATAATACTGTAATTTTGATTATATTTCATCAAATTGTTCTCCTTTCAGCAGAAGAATTGCCCCTCATTTGATTGTAATCCACATGAAGTATAGGGACCATGCTTACTTTGCCTAGTATCTAACTCATTGCATTAATATTGTGAGTACTCAGTTAATATTTGCTAGATGGATAGATGGATGGTTGGATAGCTGGAAGGAAGAATCAATGAAAAGAATAACATCTAGCAAAGTGCCTGAAACCTAGTTTTCACATTATAATTATTTGTTAAAGCGGCCTGCAACCAGTGCAGTTGGGTAAGAGACAGGAAAACAGAGGGACCAGAAAGTTCAAGAATCTTTAAGACTTATAGTCACCTTTTCCTCATCAGTCTTTGTGAATAGATAGTTATGAGTTTCCTCTCTCCACCTTTTACTGTCCTCGTCTATTGTCCTGTCCAAAACAGACGTTTAACAAAGAGCCAAAGGCTAAATCCCCAACTGACAGGGTAAGAACTGAATGGACAGGTTTTCCATTTTAAAGGCAATTTCTTAATGCTAAGCTCTTAAAAGAAGTATCTTCTAAGAGGTGAAGAGGCCAAGTTGCTCACTGGTTACACTAAGCCTGAAATATAGCTTTGGTCAGATCATGAGAGACCTGAAAGTTGCTTGTGGTCCAACAGAGAAAAAAGGATAGCCTTGTGTTCCAACAGAGAAAAAAGGAGAGTGTTTAATTTGTTTTAAATGAAAATATAAATCTCTACTTCAGAGACCATTTCTTTTCCTTAGACCCTTCTACAATTTGAAACCAAATCCTTAACAGTTACTCTATGCTCACTGTACCAGCCAACAGCTCAGTCTTCCATAAGACAGGTTTCTGCTTTTATTCAGTCCTTATTTATTGAGCACCCTGATAGAAACTAGGATTCTTCTACTGGCTCACAAAAGATGCTGAATCCCAAGAAAGTCTCTTTCTAGCTAAATGGCACTAAACTTGATGCCAAGATTTATAGAGATCTTCTCATATTATTCATGCCAGAGCAGGCAGCTGCTTCCTGCACTGGAGGTATGTAGAAAATAACTGTACCCTAAAACATTCATTTCTCCATTTCCATACTCAAAATCTTCATTGTTAGCATCACCAAGAAGATAAATAGCAAAGAAGAAAGTATCATTTTCTTTGCAGAAGTCCCAATTGACAAAAATGTGTTTTCTTCTTCTTCTTTTTGAGTTGGAGTCTCACTCTGTCGCCCAGGTTGGAGTGCCGTGGCACAATTATGGCCACCCCAGCATCAACCTGCTGGGCTCTGGCAATCCTTTCACCTCATCCTTCCAAGTAGCTGGAACTACAGGCGCGTGCTACCATGCCAGGCTAATTTTTTGTGATTTATTGATGAGACGAAGTCTTGCTAAGTTGCCCAGGCTGCTCTCGAACCCACAGGCCCAGGCAATCCACTCACCTCGGCCTCCCAAAGTGCTGGGATTACAGGCTGAGCCACCAAGCCCGGCCTGTTGTATTATTCTTATTGGCATGGCGGCCCAGTTTCCTTGGTCTACTAAGCTGGGTGGAAGCTTGGCCTCTGAAGGGTTTTTGTGAGAGCAAGATAGCTAATGCCACCTGAGTGGGGAGCTAGAGGATAGAATATTTGAGTGAGCAAATGTGAGATAAGCCAGAAACAAATAAGATCTTCGTAATCTTGCCTGCAGATGACCCTGAGAATGAGGCCCTCTTGCAGGAAGGTAAAATGTAGTCTGTGCAACTTCAAGTCGAAATTCAATGAAAAATTCATGTCTTGGGATAACTGCCTGCTGTTTTGCTTGAGTTAAATGTTTGTTGTTATTTATTTGTTTGTTTTGATGTAAGTAGATTAGTGATGCTCTCTTTACAGAGGTCATCAGCATTATCCCCTAAACTTAAGTTCAGATGTCAGAGCATCCTTAGTACACAGTAAAAACTCTGCCAAAAGGTCTTCTCAGGTCTGGAAGAACTTCTGCCCCAAATTTATAGGGAGAAAATTTTCCTTACTCCGAGATTCATCTGGACAAACCAGAAGCTGAAAATAGACATGTCTTATTGTCTATTAACAACCTGTCCACCTTATCCTATGTTGCTCGCTGTAGCTCTAAAGGGTAAAAAGAGGAAAAGAGGTTGGGGTATGAATGGGAAGGGAGAAAGCCAGGAGGGAGAAAGAGAGAGATGTGTGGGGATAAAATAAGAAGGAGTGAGAACCACGGAAATGAGGCGACCTTTGTCAGGCATTGTTAGAGGTCAAGATGATATTGCAGTGAACAAAACAAAACAGACACAACCCTTGCTGTCATGGAGCTCACAGTCCAGTGAATGAAGATAGACAATCAGTAAGATAATTAAGTGAAATACATAGTCAGTGTTAAAAATAAATTAGACAAGAGAAATAACAAGCATAGGTCATTGGCTTGCTCTTTTAGGTATGATCAACAAGGAAGTCTTCCCTGAGAAAATGACCCAGTCATTCCCTAACTTATAGTTCTTGAACAGGGTAATTGCATGAAATTCAGTGTGGTGACATAAAATTCCAGGTAATCCAGGGGCATGGCTTTTTGGAAACAGTAACTCCTATGATGACAAGTGTCTTCAGAAGTCATCTCTACCAGTCCCTATATTTGCATATGGTGAGCCGGTGACTTACCCCAAATTGTAGGCAAGTAAGAAAGAAAGCTAAGAAAAGAAACCAACTTTTCTGACTTCTAATCCAGTGTCTTTCCATCTACCTAGAGATGCCAGGGCATAGGTATTTCCTCTCACTCCCTTCAAATATAAAAACTGTGACTATCATTCCCTGTCTATTGTTCTTGACCTTGAATGTATATGAGAGTCTCCTGGGAAGCTTGTTACAAATAAAAATACCAGGGCCCACCACCAGTGAATTTGGATGCAGACTGACCAGGGAGTTCACTTAGATAACCTCATCTAGGTCTTTGGGCAGAGGAGTAGACCTTTTTATGAGAGTTTGTCTTGAGTCTTTTTTAGACCTCAACTCCTCACCAAAGGTGAGTTTTAAGTCACTCTATTTATCCAATGAATCTTGTCATATTTTCTTTTCTTTCTTTCTTTTTTTTAGAAATCAGGATTTATTGAGAGGACAGAAAAGCTCCCACAGTGGAAGGGGCCTGAAGGGGTTGCCCTTGTCATATTTTCTTTAAATTTGTCACCATTCTTCTCTTCTGTGTTCTCTTAAAATCTCCTGTGTTCATTGGGCATGTGAACTTTCAGATGAGAAATGTCTAGAGCATAGTGACTGTAAAGAAAGATAAAACTGAATAAGAAATTTTAAGGCAGCAAATGGTAGAGGAAATTTAAGGTCAAGCCAAAAAATTCAGACTTAAACCTATAGAAAATGGGCAGCTTTTGTAGACTTTTCAAGAGAGGAGTAAGGTTATCAAATTTGTTTTTTAATGTTGATAAATCAGACAAGATTCTGTAGGATAGATAATAGTGAGCTACTGGTGGCCACGGGATAGTAATTTTAGGAAATAATTTTAAGACTGTGGGCAAGAGCAGAAACAGGCCTGTGGTTGTTGCTGTGGTGATGAAAATAGAAAAGGCATGTGACCCATCGGAGAGATTAAAATCTGCAGGGTTTGATGACAGATTGGTTCTGTATGGTGAGAGAAGATAAAGCAGTCAAAATGGCTTTCAAACTTTCTAGGCCGAAGGACTATCATCTGAGCCAGGAACCACTGTAGGAAGAGAAAGTTTGATGCAGGAGGAGGTAATGACTTTGGTCTGGGCCATGCTAGTTTGAAGTGTTGGTAAAATAGCCATAAGGATGTGTATATTTAAGTGAGGGATCAGGTATACAGATCCAGATATGGCAGTGATTATTTTACATATGATAGTTCATGTATTCAACAATATTTATTGAGCACTTACTATGTTCTAAGCACTTTCCAGCAATTTCAAGTGCTTGGTGTACATCCTTGAACTAACAAAATTATCTGTTCTATTAGGGAGCTGACATTCTATTGGGAGTGAGTAGACACCAATAAATGTAATAAATAAGTAAAGTATGAGTTAGAACATGACTTTTAGGAAGAAAATTGAGATAAAGGGAATGCTTATGATGGCCCAGAAAGAGAGATACAAGTGGAACGTGCAGAGTGAGAAACAGAGAGCTAAGTGCAAATCCTTTGGGACACTGACATTGACAGTTTGGTGGAGAAATAATAGTATTCAGCAGAAGAGACAAAAGATAAAATAGAAAGACTGAAAGAACCAGGGTGATGGGAGGAAAATGTTTCTCTCAGAGAGTGAGAGTCAGTGTCAAATGTTGCCAGGGAGTCAAAAACAATGAGGATAGAGATGAGGCCATTGAGCTTGAAAATTAAGAGGCCATCAGTGGGGCGGCAGAGGCAGCTCTTAAGTGTGGCTTTTACTTTATATTATTATTCACATTCATAGGGAATTAATAAGAGAATAGATGATTACAAGTAGTGATGATAGGCAACTCTTCTTAAAGTTTATAAAATAAAAAGCAGGGTTGAGATTGTACCTTGAGTGAATAAGAAGTGAGATTATGGAGAGTAGTTTTGGTTGGGGGGGTGGTTTGTGAGAAAGACATGAGAGTGTGTGTTGGCTGAGTGGAAGGACCCAATGGGGAAAAACTGGTAATTTAAGAGAATGGAAAATAATGCATCAGGGGAGAAACAAGAGCATAGAGGGTTTTATATTTTAAGGCTAATAAAATGTTGGAATTAATTTTGGAAGGAAAAAGAAAGACACAACAGGCAATGAGGAAAAGAGATTGTGGTAGAAAACAATAGAAACTGAGGACATTTATGTTTTATAATGTGACAGTTTGAGAAGCATAGGAAGGATCAGAAAAGTATTTATTAGGAAGCAAATAAGAGGATTGGGCAGCTGCGTTGCAGACCCAACTTAGGTTGGATATATGGGTATGGAATGGGGTCATTCAGCAGGATTAGTTTTCTGTGTGTATGTGTAACAGGATCTTTATAAATGTGGAGGAGTAAAACAATAAGTATGGGTGTTCCCAGGATTGAATTCAGCATGGTAGTTTCAAAAGAAGATGACATTAGGGAAATTAGATTATTATTGAGTTCAGAAGTGATTGACCATTGTCTCCAGAATGGATAGAAATGGAGGGAAAGCACGTGGTGTTAGGAGACAAAAATAGGGAGATGTCTAACAAGTGGAAAGTCCCATGGAGAAGGGAGAGTATGTTTAGTGGAACTGAGGAAGAAAAGAGCTGAAAGTCTTCTGTTGTAGGCTAAAATAAGAAAGACAACTTTTTAGGTTTAAGATTTTAAGGTAAGAGCAGTTTCATTTGACAATAACGTCATGATGTGGCCACTGAGGTGATTGCAAAAGTGGAACAGAAATGAAGATCATTGGAATAAAGAGGATCAACTCATAAATGAGTTATCCACATAATGGTCAAAGTTGTTCAGGTAGATAACAGGTGAAAACAAGATGGTAATCTGGGTTCCATAATGTTCTATGAATGCAGTGGAGTGCTGGGGAGAGAGAACTAAAGATGACTTTAAAGATAGTTGATCAGTCAGATGTTGAGGGCTTCAAAAGAGGAGAGGTTATTGATGAAAAGAAGTCTAGATGATACAATGCTGGGTCTGGAAACTTCTACCAGCCTTCTTTACCCGAGGATATTTGTAGTGTAGATGAATAAAGAAACTTTAGAGCTTTGCTAATTCAAGTGTGGCTTATGGACCAACAGCATCCCAAATCACTTAGAAGCCTGTTAGAAATGTTGAATCTAGCTGGGCTCGGTGGCTCAGCCTGTAATCCCGTGCTTTGGGAGGCTGAGGTGAGTGGATTGCCTGAGCCCATGGGTTCAAGACCCGCCTGGGCAACTTGGCGAGACCTCATCTCTACAATAAATAAATAAAAAATCAGCCGGGCGTCAGAGCTCGCGCCTGTAGTTCTAGCTACTTGGAAGGCTGAGACGGAAGGATCGCTGGAGCCCAGCAGGTCGAGGCTGCGGTGGCTGGGAGCATGCCACTGTACTCCAGTCTGGGCGACAGAGTGAGACTCCACCTCAAAAAAAT
>CAUYQG010291702.1:0-13715 GCA_963574415.1 Tarsius wallacei
CTCTTGTTGTCCCAGTTACTCAGGAGGTTGAGGTGGAAGGATCACTTGAACCCAGGACGTCAAGGCTGCTGTGAGCCATGATTGTGCCACAGCACTCCACCTGGGTAGCAGAGTGAGACACCAACACAAAAAAAAAAAAAAAAAAAAAAAAAATCTAGGAATGCTGATTTTTAAAAAATACTGCCATAAGAATACATTATAAAAGCAAGATGATGTCAAGACTGAAAAGTTTCCTTGAAGTTATGTGCACTAATTAAGCAAATAAAAATGTACTAGAAAACGTTAATTTGGATTTTTTAAAAAATGTTTTTACTCTTACAACATTCCAGATTTTACAAATAATTTCCAAAGAATAAAAATGTCTGAACAAAGGGAAGAAACATTTTTTGGCAAATTGCAAAAAGAAAAATTAATAAGGATTAAACATTTTTCACACATTGTTCAAAAGTACGTATTTTGATTTTGTTCTTACTTAAGTGATGCTAAATTATATATGAATCCAATGTTAGTAACTATCCTTCAGTAACCACATTATCCAGGATTGCTGGCATTAAATACTAAATTAGCATTAGCTGGCTGCTGTTGTTTATAAATTAATTTATTTTCTGTTTCGAGTTCTGTGAATTTAAACATTGTGTAATCTCCCTTTCTCTCAAGGGACATAAAGTGTTACAGTGAAAATAACTGTGAGCCAGGAACAGTGGCTCATGCCTGTAATCCCAGCACTTTGGAAGGTTTAGGCAGGAGGGTCACTTGAGGTCAGGAGTTTGAGACCAGCTTGGGCAACAAAAGCAAGCCTCGTCTCTACCAAAAAAAAAAAAAAGAAAAGAAAAGAGAAGAACAGAAACATTAGCCAGGTGGGTGGCATACTCTTGTTGTCCCAGTTACTCAGGAGGTTGAGGTGGAAGGATCACTTGAACCCAGGACGTCAAGGCTGCTGTGAGCCATGATTGTGCCACAGCACTCCACCTGGGTAGCAGAGTGAGACCCTGACTTAAAAAATAGATAGATGATAGATAGATAGAAAGATAGATAGATAGATAGATAGATAGATAGATAGATAGATAAAATAAATAACTGTGGCCTAAAAACTCGCAGATATAGAATCAAAATGTGATTTGCTACCAAGTGGATTTGTGACCTTAGACAGATCACTCAGTCTTCACTGACTCTCAGTTAAAGAGACTGGACTGGAACTAGAGGATGTAGAAGATCTTTTCTCATTCCAAGGTTAAGTGATTCTTCTCTGGATTCATATTAAAGAGGATTATGCCTAATAAAATACCACTGTTCCACACTCACCCCTTTCTTTACCACTTTTGTATTGGGTCTTCTAGTTGAAAATAAACCCATCTCAAACAGCCTTGAGCTAAAAAGACATTTTATTGGCTCACATAACCAAAAAGTCCAGGAGTAGATTGAGATTTCGAAGTCTGGAAAGATCAAAGGGCTCCAAATGTGTCTTCAGAGTCCGGTTTTTTATGTTCTTTTCCTCAGCTCTGCTATACTTTGACTTGACTTCCTTCTCAGGCACGCTTTCTCCATGTGACATTCACTGGTAACTCCAGGCTTACCTCATCTTTACAACCTGTGGGAAAAAGAGGGTATTTACAACAAAAGTCCTGCCTCCCATGTCTGGGTCATGACCTCTCTTGGAGTTGATAGGGATGAGTGAAGAGGATGGTGGGCATTTCCACAAGAACAGAGAGGAGTGGCTCCCCAAAGGCAAACTAAGCTACAGTTTCCATTACATGGAAAATGGATGCTGAGCAGACAAAAGCAACAGATGTCCCCTGTCACTTTGGAATCTGGGTCACTTCTTTGTGATGTGTGTGGCTTTTCCCCTTTCTACACTGTCAGCTCCGCGGAGAGCAAGAACCACATAATTCACTTCTGTGTCTCCTGTCAAACCTGCCACTGTTTTCTGAAATGAGAAGAAATAGATATTTGTTCATTAAGTATTAATGGCACCTACGGAAGTGTGACAATCAGATCACAATTAGCTGATAGCCAGTCTCCAGATTCAGTGACTTCAGGATCCACCACAGCACTTGAGCTATGGCCACACTCTTCCTGGACAGCTTCCTCTTCATGACTGAGTGTGGTGAGGTTCTAGGGCCTGGAATCTCTGCCCAGTGCTGTACTCTATGGGAAGTCATTGATTGGGTGCTTCCCATTGGCTTGGCCAAGACTTTGCTAGGTCTGCATGGCAGTCTGAGGCTCTCCTAATTGGCTTCCTTCCATTTTCTCTTCACACCTTCAGATCTGCATCTCAGTCTGAAAGTTCTCCCTGTCCATTCTGCTTCCTTACCCTTCTCAGCTGTTAACTTCCCAGTAAACCTTGTGCATTTCTAATTCTGTCTTAGTTTCTGTCTCCTGGGGGACCGAAACTGATGGTTAGATGGGTTTTTAAGTCTGGGTCATAAGCATTCATCTAGTCATGAGGACTCCATAGTGCTTGGTAAACAGAGCACACATAGCCCCTGGCACAAGGTGGTGATCCCATTGCTCAAACCTTCACAGGCAGTGGCCTAGGACAGTGTTGCAGTGGAGGGGAACACCCTGGCTGCTACAATGATTCAGGACTTTGAAAAGGGCTGCGTTGGAGATGAGTGGGGAATGATACATATAAGGACAATAAATTTGGCTTGCTATTATTAGAAGGAATTGAAACCCTGCAAAAGAATAATGGAAAGCTAAGGGCAGTTAACAAACTGAAAACTCAGAAGTCAAGAATGCCTCTTTGGCAGCTTAAAAAGCAGTGCTTATCTACTGCAGTGGGAAACAGGGAAAAAGCTGAACACTCACTTTAGGACTTTGAATCGCTGAGCTTCAGAGATGATGGAATGCTCAGCAGAGGCAGGACTAATGATCAGAGCACTAGCTGGGAAAATCAGGAAGCTTGACATATTGGATGGGGACATCTGAGTAGATATCCCTGAAGACTTTGGCTTCCCAGGCACTCTCAACTGTCAGAGCCTGTGTGGGGAGCCCATTCAGCCCTATTAAGAGCTGGATTTCTCCTCATGTGAGAAGACACTGTAGGGACTTCGCCCCAGCAAGGCAACAGGGGCTTCCACTTAAGATTTGCCTCTACTTCTCCTGGCTACCATGTTGACAACCATGATTAAGTTTCAGCATAGCCCACATCTGTGCTGAGACTCGTAAGAGAGAAAGCAATCATGTCCAAAAGTTGCTACAAAGATTAGTCAGCATCTACCATGAGAATCTGAGAAACTACCCCTGGGACCAGATTTTGAGGGTGCTTTACAAAGGGGCCAGGGCATAGACTGGATAAGGGAGAGTTTATTGACTTAAGGGCGTTCTCTCAGAATATAGGATTTCACCCTTGCAAGGACCTCACGTATATGATATTTAGCCTTTGATTTAGCAGATGTGTTACTTTCTGTTCTCATCAAGAAAGGGGAATAGAAAAGTCCACATCTATATGATATGGACAACAATATACTTTCACAGTTTTGCCCCAGGGGCTATGTTAACTCAGTAATAATATAGTCCTAAGTGATCTGAACCATCCAGATAATCCTGAACATTACATTTATCCATTGCATTGGTGATATTATGCTGAGCAGACAGGTTGAGTAAGATGTGGCTAGCATGGTGAAAGTCGTGGTAAGACAGGTACTCCAGAGGACAGGAAATAAACCCTTTGAGGATTCAGGGGCCTGTAACATCTCTAAGGTATTTAGAGGCCCAGCAGTCAGAGATATGCTGGGACATCTCCTCCAAAGTGAAAAAATACAAGTTGTTGCCTCTTGTGTGCCCTACAAGAAGGAAAGGAGCTCAAGGCCTGGTAAGTTTCCTTGGGTTCTGGAGACAACACATTCCATACCTAGGAATACTGCTTCAGCCCAAATACCAGAGCACAGGTATCAGGTTCACACTGCATGTGCAAGCAGCCCTGCTGTTTGGACCACGTGATCAGGCAGGCCCTGTGATTTTATTTAGTGGTGTCAGTGGTGGAAAAAGATTCATTGGAGTCTACGGCAAACCCCGGTTATAGAATCACAATGCAGACCCCTGGGATTTTTGAAACAAGTCCAAGCCATCTGCAACTGTGAAATACACACTTTTGAAAAACTATCAAGACCAGTAGAGGTAAAAGTGAGGGCAAGGAGAATGGAGAGTGAAGAGGGGAAATGAGGAACACCAGTTGCAAGAAGGACTAATATATTAGGAAGAGAGACCCACTGAAATCCTGGAGGCTGCTCCAGAATGTTTATGGAGAAGTGAATTCACACGGTCCAGGGGTGGCCTGTAGCCTTTGTGGAGGGGCATTGCATGGATCTCCCTCAAGAAAGAACTTGCTGTCGGCTGTGAAGAGTGTCGATAGTTGACAGCCTCTTGTGGCAGTGTCTTTGGAGTACATTACAACTGTTGAACCAAGTTTATGATCTTCCCTGATAATCCTCAAACAATGACTGAACATGGTGGGGTACCAGGGACTGGCCACTTCTGCCCAACAAGGGGGAATTCCACATTTTAGTACCTTGCCTACTAGCTAGTTTTATATTTTTCCTCAAGCACACACTCTAACTCCATGCTGTTCCACAGTCTGAGACACTCACTCCCTGCTCGAGGCTGCTTCTTCCCACTTTCCTTTCATAAATCTCAGCTCTATTTCCCAGTCTAAAGGGCCTCCTCTCTCAGACTTCTTGCATTCCTGTCTGCATCTTAGCACTGAATTCCCAGTCATGATAACTAACTGAATACTTTGATAAAATTGTGATTTTTGGCTAAAAAATCTACCTTGCTCACCAGTTTCAAGCACCTTTTGAACTTTCCTCCCACTTAGTTCATGGAAATTATTTACCAGTACCCTGTTCAAGTAAATCAGTAACACCAGAAACTTTCACTTTAGCCTCATTTCTCAAAACTATAGTGTGAGCCATAGCTTGTGGTGAATAGGCTAGGGTACTAAGTCAACTTTCCAGAGCCCTTTATTTACTACTTTTTATGTTTGTATAAAAATTAGATGTATTCCTCTTTACTGTCTGCTAGTTACATCATGCAACAGGTCTCTAGAGAGGTTCTGATGAAACAGTGAGATGGACATTCTCACCATGGAAGACACACATGTGAAAAAAAATGGCTACTTTAAAAAATTTTAAAGATATGCGGTACAACTCAGGGTTAGGTATACAAATGTTCATTATGGAGTTACCCTCGTTGATGAGGTGTACCCCCTCCCTCCCCTGGCAGTTTCCCACTACTGCCAATCCCTTTCTTATAGTATTATGATAATTGTTTAAGGTCTGCTTGTGTGTGAGAACATCTGGCAGTCAGTTCTTTGTTTCTGTGATATATAACTCAGTATTATAGACTCTAAGCCCTTCCAAGTTGCTGCAAAGCTCACACTTCTGTCCTTCTTCATGGCTGTGTAATATTCCATTGTGCGTATATACCACATTTGTTGTTGTTGTTGTTCAGTACTCTTTCGATGGGCAGCACAATTGGTTCTGTTTTTGCTATTGTGAATAATGCTGCAATAAACACATGTGTGCAGGTGTCTTTTTCATAGAGTGATTTGAGTTCCTCCAGGTATATTAGAGCGAGGAGACAGCCCACAGACTGGGAAAAAATATTTGCCAACTGTATATCTGACAAAGGCCTAACATCTAGGATCTACAAGGAACTCAAAAGTGCCCAAAAGAAAAAAACAAACAGCCCCATTACAAAGTGGGCAAAAGACATGAATAGATGCTTCTCAAAGGAAGACATATGAGCAGCCAACATATACATGAAAAATGCTCAGCCTCACTAGTCATCAAAGAATGCAAATTAAGACCACACTGATATACTATCTAACTCCAGTCAGGATGGCCACAATCAAGAACTCAAAAAACAACACATACTGGAGAGGATGCGGGGGAAAGGGAACACTTACTTCTACACTGTTGGTTGGAGGTAAACTAGTACAACCTCTGTGGAAAACAGTATGGTGATTCCTAAAATATATAAAAATCGACCTTCCATACAACCCCACAATCCCTCTACTGGGAAGATGGCTACTTCTAATGTTAGACATATTTTGCAGTCTTAGCTCGTTTGTTTCCCATATCATTCTGAAGTTAAAGTCTCCAAATACTATTTGAATTGTTTGTTAGTCTCTCCGTATGTCTCAATGGTACCTCTGAAGGAACTTTAAAGGCTTTTTCTTTCACTGATATTTAACAAATGCTGATTTTAAGGGGGATCGGATTTCCTGTTTTCTCACCGTCTTATTTTTTCTTCCTCTGGTTTTAGTCTTTTCCATTGCTTTTATTAAGCTATCTTTGAGTTCAGAAGGCTGGGAGAATTTTTTTTTTTAAAAGAAAGCTTGCCTACTAGCTAGTTTTATATTTTTCCCCAAGCACTCAACAGTCTAATCTTTTTCCCATTTAAAATGAGAATGAGTTTAGCAAGAAATTGACTTGATGTTAGGACAGGAGCTCCGGGAAGCTCTAATCTCAGTGACAGCCTTAACAAACCAATCCCGCTCTCTGGCCTCGTACATATTGAACAGGACCTGTTCTTTCTGGCCCTCCAGGTAGGAAAGTAAGCCTCTAAAGTACGTTGGCGAGGGCTCTCTATTCACTCTTTCTGTTGGTTTGCTCTTCTGTACTTTCAGGTTCTTGGGTCTTTGCAATATATTCCCTGCCCTTTCAGAAGCAGAAGAATATAAAAAAGGAACTGGACTTTGGTTGCCTTTGAACTGTTTGCGCTAGTTTCACTGTCAGTTCAGCTTTCAAATTGGTGATAGTTGGAAATTTCTTGAAACCTTGGGTTTAAAGATAAATCTTGTTTTTGTGTTCTCTTTTTACAGAAAGAAACCCATGACATGAATTTTGTTAGCTAGCGAGAGAGTGTTTTGCCTTGGTGAAAATAGTATTATAATGGTCTGTAACACAGTTTAGTGTGACACTGTTTATCCATGCCAGTGACCCTCAAACTTTAGAGTACATCATTACTTGGGCATTTTAAAGCACAATTTGCTGGCCCTGCTCTCAGAGTTTTTTTATTCAATAGGAGAGGACCGAGAATTTGCATTTCTCACAAGTTCTAGGTGATGATAATGATGCTGGTCAGGAGAACCGCAATTGGAGAACCACTGATCGGTGCCATTGTTATCATTGCCCAGTAGGGAAAAAAAGGTAGCATTTCTATGAGAATTGTTAATTGAATTAGAGCGTTATGCCTTTTTGATATCATAACTTAATTAAGTTATTGGAAAAGTTAAAAAGCCTGATTTCTTTTTTTTTAATTGTGTTTTATTTATAAACAAAATTTGGGAAAAAATTGTACTGCAAACTGACCTCTATTTTTAGTACATATTTTTATCAAATATATGTACTATTACAATGCATTTTTTTCTTTCAGGTAGTTTTCCTTTTAATATTTTATTTTAAACATGTGGGATATAATTCAGGATTAGGTATACAAGTGGACATCATACAGGTAAAGTTTGGGTCTCCCTTTAGTCCCTACTTTGCCTGGTTTGAGGTCAGGTACCCTTATTGAGATCAGGTACCCTTATTGATGTTGTATTCCCCTCCCACCACCACCTTGGCAATATTCTGCTACTGCCAAACCCTTTCTTATAGTAGTATGGTAAATGTTCAGGGTCCAGTTTATGAATGAGAACATTGGTACTCTGTTCGTTTCTGTGATAGATCCCTGAGTATTATTGACTTTATGTCCATCCAAGTTGCTGCAAAGTTCATATGTTTGTCTTTCCTTATGGCTGTGTAATATTCCAATATGTATATGTACCACATTTTTTAAATACAGTCCAATTTTGATGGGCAGCACAGTTTGTTCCATGTTTTTGCTATTTGAATATTGCTGCAATAAACATGTGTATGCAAGAATCTTTTTTATAGAATGCTTTGAGTTCTTCTGGGTATATTCCCAGAAGGGGGATTGCTGGGTCATATGCAAGGTCAATGTCTACTTCTCTCAGAAATCACCACTCTGGTTTCCACAGAGGTTGAACTAGTTTGCATGCCCACCAGCAGTGTAGAAGCATTCTTTTATCTCTGCATCCTTGCCAGCATCTGTTGTTGTTTGTTTTATTAATGAAGGCCATTTTTACTGGAGTTAGGTGGTATCTAAATGTGGTTCTGATTTGCATTTCTCTGATGATTAGTGAGACTGAGCACTTTTCCATGTACCTGTTGGCTGCCCATATATGTTCTTTTGAGAAGTTTCTATTCATGTCTTTTGCCCACTTTTTAATGGGGTTTTTTTGTTTTGTATTGTTTTTCCAGCACTTTTGTGTTCCTTATGGATCCTGGATGTTAGGCCTTTGTCAGATATATAGTTGGCAAATATATTTTCCCATTCTGTGGGCAGTCTCCCCACTCTCTTGATAAAAAGTCTGATTTCTTTTAGGGACAAATAATGATTAAGAAATAAAAACTGTTATGTTCTCATGTATGTATGTGTTGCATTCCTTTGTTTCTTACAGGAAAAGTATATGTAGCCAATTTTCTGTAAAACAATAACTGGAAACTAAAAAAATATAAGCTACGTGGTCTGGCAATTAAGTTTGCAAATTTGCCACTGTGTTCACGTTGACCACATTGTACAAACAACTGATAAGGTGTCATAACCATGGTATATCAGTGTCTCACAGCTGTATTTGTGTTGATGCATGGTGGTGTCTTGCTGCATGGTGTTCATTACTGCTGTTGCATGTTTTTGTGTACCATCACGAGAATGTCAGAGTTTGAATCAGAGCAACAAACACACATTACATTTCTTGTTAAACTTGGCAGGAGTGTAAGTAAAATCAGGGACATGTTAGTCCAAGTTTATGGGGATAATGCCATGAAGAAAATGGATGGTAGTGTACAAATGGATCAAGCATTTTTCTGAAGGAAGAGAAAGCATCACTGATGAAGAGAGGTCAGGATTGCCAGTAACAAATAGAACTGATGAAAACGTTACAAAAATTTGTCAAATGCTCGTATGTCAAAATTGTCAGTTGACTGTGAGAAGCATAGCAGACCAAATAAACATTGATAGAGAAACAGGAAGATCTTAACTGAAAATTTTGGCATGAGAAAGGGTGTGCAAAAATGGTCCTGTAGGAGCTCTTGCATCATGACAATGCACCAGCTCACACAGCACTGTCTGTGAGGGAGTTTTTAGCCAGTAAACAAATAACTGTCTTGGAATACCCTCCCTACTCACCTGATCTGCCCCGATGACTTTTTTCTTTATCTGAAGGTAAAGGAAATATCGAAAGGAAGACATTTTGATGACATTCAGGACATTAAGGATAATACAAAGATAGCTACGATGGTCATTCCAGACAAAGAACTTCAAAATTGCTTTGATGGATGGACTAGGCACTGGTGTCAGTGCATAACTTCCCAAGGAAATTCCTTCAAAGGTGACTGTAGTGATATTCAGCAATGAGATATGTAACACTTTTTCTAGGATGAGTTCGTGAACTTATCAGACCCTGTATATTGAAAACTCCTTGGTTGTCTCAAATATTTACTGGAGCTAATATTAACCAAAAATTTTTCAAGTTACAGTTTTTCATTTGTAAAAGTCAGGATAACATATGCACTGTTATGAGGGTTGAAAGAGAAAGTATGTATAGAATGCCTGACTGTGAATGACCACTAGCAGATAATCAAGAAATATTAATTTTTTATTTTCATTTCTTTAACCATTTTAGCACTATTAATTCTGTCTGGGCGTATTTTAAAAATGTATTTTATACTAGAAAATCAGGGAGAGGTACAAAAAATTTTATTCAATGTGAATTATGTTCCATTAGCTATTCTAAGAATCAGAATTCAGGATTTAAATAATTTTTTGTTCTTTACAAAATAAGAATTAGAAAGTAGGAACAACACTTGCAATACAAACTACACGTCATTTTAGACTATTATTGTAAATTTAAAAATTTTTATTCATTCTTTTCCAAAATTCATGTAATACTACCCATGGTGGCTTATACCCAGAAGTATGCTTGCATGTCAAGGACTGTGCTAAACACTTTGTGTTGTTTACCTTGTTTCATCCTTATAACAACCCTATGAGGTTGTCTTCTTCAACTGTTACAGATATTTACTCATTGCTATCTCCTCTTACCTACAGTGAAATCTCTATATAAAGCAGGGGCTTTGTTTTATACCCTACTACTTGGCAGCTTAAAAGAATACATTGCATACAGTAGGTGCTCAAGGAGTGTTGAAATAAATTTATGCATCAATGAAAGGAAAACAATGAAAGGAAATTTTCTCTGAGAGTTTAAGTAACTTGTTCCAAGTCCCTGGCCAGGATTAAAATCCAGGAGGTCAGGTTCAAGTTTTCCCTCTCTTGACCCCTAACATACCCCGCAGAAGTTGGACTTTTCTAAACTATTTAAAAAATATCTGAGGCATTTGTATGGCATTCTTTGTAACTTTCAAATGGTAAGAACAGTGTATATAATTTCAAAATATGCTTGAAAAGAAACCTGTAGCTTAGATAAAAGTTGAAAATAAAATGGAATTGAAGGTAGGGGAGTTTTTGATAGAGAACACAAGAGGCAGCATGTTGTTCTGTAGATGTTCTTGTGCAGAATTGGACTGCAAGTGGTGACACTTGAAGCCACCAGCAGGGAGTTCTCTCATTCTCAGACTGTTGTGTGTCTGCAGCCTTCCCCTCAGTGAAAGGTACGGTTGAAGTTGGTTGAATCTCTTGTTTCTCTAATCCCACAAAGCATAATGATGATGGGATCATCTTGATCTTTGATATCCTCCCTCATATTCTGAAGATGGGCCAAAGGAACAATAGATGACCACAATTCTATTGAATAAATAAGATATGTACATTTGCCTGGGTTTAAGTTCCACCTCATACATCAAATGCAAAGTATACCTCACAATATAAAAGCTCTTATTATACAAGAATTCCTAAAAAATTCTCATCTTCTTTCTTTTAACAAAAGGAAAAATGTCATCACATTTTACTCCCATATCCCTTCCCCTTTGGCTTCACTGACAATCAGAAGCATCTTTATCTGCTTCACTAGTGAACGCTTTCAAGTTTTGTTATTACCCATTTCAAATAAATACCGTTGAGTGCTAATCTTCATAAAATTCAATGAAGAGTTATTTCTAGTATTTTAGTTTGTCTAAATATTGTTTGTCTTTTAATCAAGTGGATTTTTGAATTGAACATGTCCCTTCTTCTACAACAAAAGAACTCTTGATTTCCATCTGGCCATATGACTCTTTGTAGTACGAACTACATTTCCCAGCGTACCTTGCAGGTATTAGTGGCTATGTGACTAGGTTTTTCCCAATGAGATATGAGGGTAGGATGTGCCACCTTCAGAACACATTCTCAAGGGTTTGAATATACATGACCTCTCTCCCTCACTCCTGATCCTCCTCTCCTACAGTAGATGTGATAACTGATCATCTTGGACTGTATGGATTAGTATAACACCTTCTACTTGGTGAAACAACAAGGGAGAAGGAATCCAGGTTCCTGAATATAGAGTATCTCTGTCTTGATCTATCTACTTTTAAATGTTTACACAAAAGAGAAATTAACTTCTATCTTACATAAGCAACTATTAATTTGGGTTTCTGTTACACAAAGCTAAGAGGACTTCACACACAGTATAGTTTTCTTTTATACTGTTTAACATTTATTTTTATTAAAAAAAAGTTAGAAATGAGAAAATTGTAATAAGCAAAGATCTTTAACAACAAGGAAATTTCCAAGTGAAAATACTTTGTATCACTCTTCAGAATCAAATAACATAAGATTGGCAAAACATTCAAATTTGAACAATTGGTTTAGATGTATTCCCTCATATATAATAAACTATAAATCTCAATGAATTCTCCTCAAGTTTGTAGTTTTCATTGGCTATGACCACACAGATCACTTTTTAGGAGGGACAAATAAAATAAATGGAATTAAAATTTTGTTAGTGTGCTAACTTCGTGCAAAAATACACAGATAACATTACATGCATCCTTTCTTGATTTCCCTGAGACACAAACACTGAAAAGTTGTGTCTATAAATAAGTCAGCCAAGAAGCCTATTATAGAAATTTCATCAAGTATATATTTGACAAGATATAATTTTTGGAAAGATGATATTCATTTATATATTAACTGATTAATTATTCATCAGTTTGTCATCTCTTTAAGATATGCCTTTGATTATGAGTCACTAATAACAAGTAGTGACCTAACTTCAAAAAGTTGATTTACCCGATTTGGTCTGTATCTTGAGCAGCTGTCCAGGGTACTTAAATAAAATTAATTATTGTAATACTTAAGTTCTTTTTGAGTATGTGAAGATGCTTTGCATAATAAATCTGGATTTTTTTTTTCCATTTTGAATAAGCCTTTGAAATCCTCCCGCCTGAAAATAGTGATAAAAATAGAGAACTTATTTGTGGTTGCCTGTGAAAGCCATGTTAGAAAGACTTTGAAAAGTGTTATATTTCACTTATGGTATGGAGATGATATGAGTAAAGATTATGTCTATTTAAATTATAAACTTAGAGGACATTGACTCCAACAGAACTCCAGCACAAAAATGTATCATCTGAGTTCCTGGAAGGAGGTCATTTTGGTCTGCTAAGATATGTCCCAAGTAAGGGAGTTTCAACACCCTCAGTGGGCAGCCCTCTTCAGGCCCTACATGTTGGAAAACTTCTTTATGATATGAAACATTCTCTTGTCTTATTTTAAAGCAATTTATGTCTTTAGAGAGAGGGTCTTGCTCTGTCACTCAGGTTGGAGTGCAGTGGCATGATCACAGCTCACTGCAACCTCGACCTCCCTGGCTCAAAGGATCCTCCTGCCTTGGCCTCCCAAAGTGCTGGGATTTTAGCCACTGCATTCAGTGGAACTTCATCTTGCTCCTTATGTTTTTTTATCTTTCCAACCTTCTGGAATACTATTCTCATTTCTGTATTTCCATCCCTTTCTCAGAGAAAAAAGAAAAAATTTAGCTCTTGACCTCATATCTTCAACATTAAGCATTTAAATTGGTTTGCTTAAAACTATATCCACTTCCTGGATGATAGTAGAAGAGAACAGTGTACCTATTTCTGAGTTCTATGTAAAATAGAAATCCTAGGTACAACATTGGTAACAATCTATTCGTAATTTGACAGTAAAATAATACCCATCTGCAAAGTGTATTGTCACTCTTTAAAAACTAGCACAAAGAGAACTTAAACTTTTTATTTATTAGTCATAGTAACAACTTCAGAATCACATTCCTTTGAGGCAGCAGTTCTGAAAGTGTGGACTGAGAATCCTTTTGGGGTATCCATGTGGTCAAAACTATTTTCCATAGTACTAAGACAGTATTTGCCCCTTTCATTGCAGATGTTTGCACTGATGGTACAAAAGTAATGGTAAGTAAAACTGCTTACCATGAATCGAGGCTGGTAAACTGTCACTAAACTCTGATCATTGTATTCTCCCCTGCCACATACTCACAATAAAACATTGCCAGTTTCACCTAACAATGCTCTTGATGAAGCAGTAAAAATGGTTGACTTTATGAAATCTGGTTAAGCCTACATCTTTTAAACATCGAAATGGGAGGTACACATAGAGTTCTTTTGTTGCAAATCTAGTTAAAATGAATGTCCCCAAGAAAGCACTAGAACAATCCGTCGCTTGAGTTGCAAACTGAACTAGACACTTTTTTCATGGAACACCATTTATAC